>VXAB01010917.1:317756-387643 GCA_013399175.1 Odontophorus gujanensis | reverse complement strand
TATATATATATTCCTCTTATTACTCTTCTGCCTTTGAGAAAGTAGTAAAAAGATGTTTCCTTTGATATTCAGATTTATTTTATCAGCAGGATACACACTTCGGTATTTCAACGTATCTTCTTCATAGAATTCCAGATGGGGCTCTTGTTCATCCCCATAATTGTTTGAAAGACTCTCTCATTTCAAAATCACTATTATAAGATTGTTGTTGAAAAACACCAGCTAAGAAGTCTTTCTCCAGGCTTTTTTAGTTTCCTATCTTGGGAATCAAATTTCTCCAGGTAGTAAAAAACAAAACAAAACAAACAAACAAAAAAAACCACCCTTCACTATTTTCCCCCAATTCAATTTGTATTGGCACATTTGAAAAATAAGAAAAATGCTTTGAAGAATACTACTGCTGTACGTTGGATTTAAGCATGTCAGTTAATTTTATCCAAAAAAAAAAAGCCCAAAACAAAACCAAAAAACACCGTTCATGAAGAGACATTTTATTATTACTTCCTGAAAGCAGTTCAAACAAAGAAGAGAACCAGAGAAGGTAATATACTGAATTCTAATGGAAATCAGAGCAGAATGCCAAGTGCTGGAGGAGAGCAGGGCAGGAACTCGGTTGTGAGTGACAGGTTTGAGTGCAAAGAAGTAATACTGCACAGAACAGACATATTTTTGATACACTCTGTAGGTAAAGTTCACTCCTGTTCACTGGGAAAGCCCTTTCAAAATAAATAAATAAATAGAAATAAAAATTAAAAAAATATAGCACCGGCAGATTCAGATAAAAAATAGATGATGTGAAAATCTGGACTCTAATGGAAAATTAAATTGATTACACATATATAAATTAGATTTTCTCAATCAGAATAATACCCAGAAGTAGATTTATTCCTTTATACTTTTAAAGGCTCTTGTTCACATAACTTTTGCAAGCATTTCTCTGATGTGTTAGTTTTATTTCTTTGTTAGTACTACCATTACTATATTCAGAATAGGGGAAGTTAGGCAGCTCCTGTCTCTGAACACTGTGCAGCCCAGTGAATACTGATTACCTTTGCTGCCCAGAGATAGTCAACCCCAGCCTAATCAGAATGCAGCTGTCAATCAGGCATGCTCGTCTCCACAGTCACTGAATAAAAGAAACGTATGCCATAACCACTGGGCAGTGTTTGATCTGCAAAGGTCTCAATAGTTGATGCTATGAACTAAGTCAACAGGCCCTACTAGATCATGGATATTCTGGAGGAGAAATCTTGTCAAGTCAATTACACACTGAGAGTTCAAATTGTTTTTGGTATCAATTCAGCTAATGAATGAACTTGGTGTTCATCTCCAGCAGGATATTTCCAAGCTAAGTTCTGTTTTCAACAGAATATAGATGTTGCAACGGGAATAGTAACATTTCATGAGAAACTTTTCTTTCTGTTTTTATTTTACAGAAGGAATTTGTTTGTTGACTGGAATTTTGTTTCCTACAGGAGATGTATGAAAATTAAAACAAATAATTACTAATTCAATAAAAGACACCCTACTGAGAATTTTCCTCCTATGACAGTGTATGGCAGTCCTTGCAGGTCTGGTCAGTAGGCTGCTATCATAAGATAGTAGAATGGTTTGTGTTGGAAGGGACCCTTAAGATCAGCTAGTTCCAGCCCCCTTCTATACGTAGAGACACCTCCCACTAGACCAGGTTGCTCAAAGCCCCATCCAACCTTGCCTTAAATGCTTACAGGGAGGGGACATTCATAACCTTGCTGGTCAACTGTCTCACCACCCTCACAGTAAATAATTTCTTCCTAATATCTAGTCTAATCTACCCTCTTCCAGTTTAAAGCCATTTCCCCTTGACCTGTCACTACATGCCCTTACTAAAAATGCCATCCCCAGCATTCCTGCAGGTCCCATTTAGGTACTGCAAGGTCACTATGAGGTCTCCTTGGAACCTCCTCTTCTCCAGGCTGAAGGGGCCCAGCTCACTCAGCCTGTCCTTGTAGGGGATTCCCTACCGTATTACGGGTTCTCTTTTTGATCTGGTCCTATTCAGCACTTCCAAAAATCCTACTACTAACCAACATACGCCAATTTGTTTTTTCCTCTCTTTGAATTCTTCACCAACTTACAGAGGGTCAGAACAGTGGTTTACAGAGTTTAGTCTGATGTGGATGTAACATGGTCCAAGTCTCAGTTAAACAGCTACATCTACCTCAGACTCATCTTTCCTAAAATATCCTGACTTCGATTGGTGACGTCCCCCATCATGGCACTACATACATGCTTTTCCACCTCTCTATTTTAGTATTTCAACACATTTCACTCAGATACATGCTCACAAAGCACACAGTGCTGTGCACGTGGGAAGTACAAAAAAGAGGATAACAAATGGACACAGAGAACATATGAGGGTTGCGCTATCTTTCACATAATTGTTCAGTATTAGTAGGAATTGACATCATTCAAAATCACAATGAGACTTTTCTAGACAAGTAAAATATACATGCACTGCTGGATTTGTTGAGCAAAAAGAAATGCAGTTACTTCAAGAATGTTCTGGTTTGGTAGCTGATGAAAAGGAAGAGAGGTGGTAAGTTATTCTTTGCATACTTTTCTTAAGCCTCTGTAGTGCAAATACTTTATGCAAACAATACCACCTTCTATTAAGTGACAACCCTAGGGTTAAGGTAATTTAGTTACCTTACAGAGATCTGTGCTTAATTAAAGGTCAAACTAAATTGTACCTTGAAATCTTAGCAATATTTTCAAGTTTGTTCCAGTGCCAGAAAGCTGCTACCGAACATGGCCTTCACCGTGGGCTTTACTACTTTTCATAATAATCACCTGCTGCTGACCATTTTGTCACTGTATTTCTCTGTTGAATTTTACATGAATTTACACACTCAAGTCATATAACAAAAAAAAATCCCAACTCAAATATGAAATGTTGTTATCAACAAGTATAATGTAAAATAATAGAAAAATAGAAGCTCTACTTGACCAGACACGGTATATATGTATTTGCTTAACATACACACAGCAATCATTGTATCATATGAGCACTTATTAGTGAAGTTATTCTCAAATTATAATGTCTTTTCTGGCATGTAAGTATGATATATTTTTCATGTTACATTTGACTAAACATTATACAGGGAAACAGATTTTCTCAGTATAGCATTAAGATACATAAGCCATGATATTAAGTGAGACTTGGATAACAAAGTTTGATCACTGCTCCCTGAAACACAGAACTTTCATTCCCCATTATTTTCTTAGCAAAAGCTTCCAAAAGCTTTTGGCCATTGTGTCAGCCATGTGCAAGTCTGCTGTCAAGCTGCTGACTGCAGTACAGCTACTGCAGCTAACTGGTGAGTCTTGCAGCAGCACACAAGAAGTATTCAGTAGTCTTGTATTTTTCTAAGTATGAACATGAACCTACAGCTGCTAGATAGGGAAAATCAAAGGCTTGCATGCATTTCCCTATTAGCACAGGGGAACAGATGAGTCGCATACACCATTTACTATTGTAAGTTTCATGTGCTGTGTAGAATCTACTGTCAGAGCAATAATGAGGCTCTTTAAACACTAAACATGATGGAAGAAAGACCACAGTGGATTGCAAACGCCATCTCTGTGCTTAAGCAGAGAAAAATCAAAGGGCTTATAACACCACTGGCAGTGTCACACAGAGACAGATGCAGACTGCAATTCACAACACCAAAAATCAATACAGCTTGACTACACCAACTTCCAGCTTAGTTAGTATTTATTATTGCCTATTGATGCTTCCCAGTGTAGCCTATATTTTAAGCAAAAAGGAAACCTTCTTCTTAAGGAGTCATCTATAATTTAGATGCAATACTTTTAAAATTGTTATAGAAAAGCTCTGGACCTGCAATCTCACACTGTACTTTTATTCCTATTTCATTTGTCCACCAAGCCATAGAAAAATCAAATAAACCAATTTCAGTTTCAGTCTGTTATAGGAATGACTTTGTTGTGGGTGGACTGATATCTGCAACGGAAATCTAACAATCTGAGATACAGCATTATAGGGCATCAGGATAGGAAATGAAACAATGAAATACTTAAAAATAAGATTTTATGATTTTAATTTGTTTGTAGAATTATTTCAAAGGTCATTTTGGGGAACATACGGGGAAGAGTTGGCAGATCTCTAACTTATTTCACAAGCCTCTCTGTATAATAATATGGATAAACTATTAAAGAGGTGTAGAAAAAAATAATGAAAAGTGATACACAAAATAGTCTGGTGACAGGGGAGGTATTTCAGCAACCCATGTTTCAGCCTCTTTCGTTGCACTGCTTTGTGGCATACGTTTGAACACACAATTTCACCTGACATTCAAGCAGATAATGAATTATTTCCTAAATGAGCTATCAAAGTCACTGTCACCAGAGAGACTTTCTGGAAAGGAACTCAATTATCCACAGGACCGAGCAATTCCTGAAAGGAAACTGAGGGAGGAGGAGGGATGAGAATACCCAGTGCTTCAAAAAAACATGCCAAGAACCTCCCATGTCAGCATGTACAGTAATTAATAGAAGTCTTTCCACTGACTTCAGTGAGCTTTCAGGTCACACACAATTAGTAAAACCCTAGATGTTTCCAATTCCAGTGACAGAAGCATGTTCAGGACTTCGTTCAAAGTTCCTGTTCACTGATACCTCCAAGACAATAACCTACCCAGGAGTTTGCACTGGAAATAAACATAACCCTCATATTGGTTTCTAAAGCTTTTATTCTGTGAGAACTGTGCTACTTCTGAGATGCATCAACACCAATAATCTTCAATTCAACATAACTATATTATTTTAGAGGCAAAACTTTGTAATATCTAATAGCACAGTAAAGAGTCATTACAATATTTTTAAGAATTACATTAGGAAATGCTATGGCCCAAACTAGCTTTTACACCTTTCATCTTATGCTTTTCTAACCACAGTCATGACTGACATTTTTGTGTATTCTGAGATATGTGTAAAAAAATTATCTTTAATGCATATAGGCTCCCACTTCTAGCTGTTTTCTGTTTCCAAATTGTCCGCAGCGTGAGTAAATTTGAAAGTAATCTTTTACTCTTGGTGAAATCTTCAGTCACTGATCAGTACGCTGTAACGCAACACAGACTCTAACAGCTATTATATAACACTGTCCTACACTTGGGAAAAATATAATAATGAGAACAGAAAATGTATCTGCTGTATTCTCCTGACTGTGCCAGTTTTCTTCTTAATGGTCAGTTATGCAAGAGTCCCATGATAATCTTGTGTAGTAATTTTGCCAGAATTAATACACTCAGCTCAGAAGGAATTCCTTTTATGATTCCCAAGGAACCATAAAAGTGAGAGATGACAAAGAATTGCTAGGTCACCTTATACTCTTACTATATTACACATCTAAGACCATGCTCTATCAAGCCTTATTTATTACTGGTATGGCGGTGAAAGAATGTCACTGGTGTAAATCACTGAAAAAAAAAAATCCTTAAGAGCGAATTGGACAAAAACTGATTCATATAATTATCTAGCTTATTCTTTTCTGTAAAACAAAATCTTAATCTAAAAATTTAGAGTTGTAATTTTGCATGACAAAGTGGAAACTGTGGGATTTAGTTCTGAATCATTGAATCACCAGTGTTGGAAAAGACCTCCAAGATTGTCCAGTCCAACCATTCACCTATCACCAATGTTTTCCACTAAACCACATCCCTCAAACATTTATTGAACACCTCCAGAGATGGGAACTCCACCACCACCCTGGGCAGACTGTTCCAGCACCTGACCACTCTTTTGGAGAAGTTTTTCCTAATGACCAACCTGAATCTTTCCTGATACAACTGGAAGAGAAGAAGCCAATCTCCACTTTGCCACAATATCCCTTCAGGTAGTTGTGGAGAACAGTAAATTCTTCCCTGAGCCTCCATTTCTCCAGACTAATTAATCTCAGTTCCCTCAGCCACTCCTCTTAAGGCTTTTGCTCCAGCCCCCTCACAGCTTCACTGCCTGTCTCTGAACACAATCTAGGGCCTTGACATTTTTCTCATACTGAGGGGCCCAAAACTGAACACAGTACTCGAGGTGCAGCCTCATCAGTGAGGATCACTTCCCTGCTGACTGCACCATTTCTGATACAAGCTACAATGCCATTGGTCTTCTTGGCCACCTGGGCACACTGCTGGCCCATGCTCAGCTGAGAACTGACCAGTACCCCCAGGTCCATTTCTTCTACAGAGTGTTCCAGTCAGTCTGCTCAAGCCTGTAGCATTGTATGGGGTTGTGGCCAAAGTGCAGAACCCAGCACTTGGGCCTGTAAAACCTCACCCCATTGACTTCAACCCAGTGATCCACCCTGTCCAGATCCTCCTGTGGGACCTTTCTATCTTTAGGAAGATCAACACTTCTTCCCAACTTAGTGACATCTGCAAACATACAAACATACAAAATAAAAAATGCTGAATTGGACAGGCCCCAGTACTGATCAAAAAAAAAAAAAAAAATGAAGAAGTTTTAGAAGTATTATGATTCCCTAATCAACATTTATAGGCTAAGTCACACCACTGAAATTTGATGCTGTGCATTCTATTTCATCTTCAATAATCGTGGTGTTATAAGTATTAACGACTTTTGTGAAAGAGTGAGCCAGGCAGGTACTACAGCAATGAAAATGTTTGCCTTTTAAATAGAGAAAAATAAGGCTGTTGTTTTTTGTTGTTGTTGTCGTTTTTTTGGACCTGAGTAAAAGGTAATCAAGCTTTGTGTCATCTGCATGTCACATGAAACATACAGATCATTTAAAACTGGGTGTTGAGAATACTTTGATAGGATTTATGAAGGATTAGGTTTGCTTTGTCATCCAAAGGATTGATAGATCTATAGTGTCATATTAAGTTTAATGATATAGTAAGTATATAAATGAATCACACAAAAATATAGGGATGTTCACCAGTTGAATAAGGTGCAACAAATATATACTGAGAGACAAGAAACTTGATGTATAAATTCAATAGTCTCAGAGCACTAAAGATCATGGTTTATGGAGTGTTCCTCTGGTACTGTCCCATTCTGAAGTTTTTTAGATATTAAAAAAAAACAAAACAAAAACAACAGAACAACACAAAACAAAACACATCATGAAATAGTAAATGTGAAACAGATCAAGAACTATAGCAAGGTTTTGCTTTTAAGAGAGACTGCTTTAATTTTTTAGTAATAGAGGTCAGTAACCTCACTTCTTGATTTCTAAGGTTTTGTATAATGCTCCTCTTCGGAACTGTGATAAGAACTAGTTGAGCCTCATATCATCTTAGTATGATCTGTCCGACAGCAGCAGGACAGGTGCAGTTAAATAATGATGTGAAGACTTATGTTTAGGGACACATCCCCCAAAAAGGCATTCAGTTGCATGGCAAGATTATAGGCTTTATTTCTCCTATTCTGCAGCAGCAATCTCTTCTGAAGTGCTAGGTTCATGAGATGACTTGTCTCTTAAAACCTCTGGGACACAGCCTGAACTCTTGACAGCAAAGACCAATGTTACAGAAGTCACAAACATGGAATTCCCAGGTTGGGAGGAAACAGTACATTCTATTTCCCATAAAAATCCATTAAGGAACATGTTATAGTCTGGAGTAGGAAAACTGAACAACTATGCTTGAGAAAACTCAAGTACGTGTTCCAGAAACTCATATTTTATGTTCTCAGACTAATTCTAGCACGTCAGGTACATACTCCTCGATAGACTCAATTTTACACAGTTATTTTTGCATTGTATCACAAAGACCAAACAAAGCACAGAAAAAATCCAACTGCATTCAGCCAACAGATTAGAAACAAACAAACAAACAGTACTCCAGCAAACAAAGAAATAAACAAAAAACAACTGTAGATGATTAAAAAAGAATTTTGGTTTTATAGCAAAACCTAGTACTTCATACGTATAGTACTGCTAATACTCAGGTGAACACCTCGAAGTAACATTTTCCTTCAGCCTGTAAATTATAGTGAGGACTTTATCAGATTATGATCTGATTGTGGTCATCAGCAGAACCCTGAACAGACGTCTTCACAATAATTGCTGATTTGTAATGATGAGAAAGTGACAAAACAATTATCAGTGACACACTGAGTTTGCAAGATAGAACTTAGAAAGGAGGTGGATAAAATTCAACTGATGAAAATATCAGTAAACAAACTGCACAGTTCTTGCAGCAGTAATATATATAAAAGAAAGCCTACATGTGCTACATTTCTTTCTTTGCTAGTAAAAGCAAATGCTGTGTGAGATGGAGAAGATAACCAGATTAACATTTGGAAATTTTTCCAAAGATTCTAAGTATTTTAGATAAAATGTAGAAACAAATGGAAAGTCTGTAGGCCAAAGTCTCCCCTCAGAGGGTGATGGGACTCTGGGCAACCTGATATATTGTCTGACCCAGTGGGATACAATCCTGCCCACAGCAAAGGGGCTGGAACTAGACAATCTTTTAAGGTTTTTTCCAAGTCTTCATGCAACTCTACAAAAACCACTAATGGTGGCAGAGCTAAATTATGTCCTATTAATGATATAAGAGTTGGGCTACAAGACTCTTGAATGGGAACTTCTGTTGGAAATTGAGAGGCTTTTATGTTGCAGCTCCTAGTAATGTATGTGGTATGTGAACTAGGAACAACATTTTTAGGCTTCAGACAGTTAGCCTTACTTAATTAAAGTGAGTCATTAAGGTAAGACCAGCAGAGCTAAAGATTACTTCCACTAAATATTATGAGATGAAATAATATATATTAATAATGTTTGTTCATAGAAAATCTTTTGGAGATAAATACTGAATATTTTAAAAATATCTCCTCCTTTATTTACTATTCCACTTTCTTTTTTTTTTTCAGAACAAAATTGATATCAGAAATACACAGAATTCTATGCTTCCAAATTGCCTTTGCACCGAAAGTGAGAAGCAGCTTTAGAGTACAAGTTAAAAAACATAAAAAACATAAAAAAAAACATAAAAAACCCAACTTTTTTATTCATCATTTACCTATTTGAACTGGCATTGACTTATTTTGTTTAAAAAAAATGCTGGAGTTCACAGAAATTGCTACTATTCATATAATATTTTTAAAGCAGGAAATGCTCAGTACAGGAAAGTACAGAGAAGAGTATTTTCACAATGTTGGTTGTATACACATATGTGAGAAATGGCTATTAAGTCAACTCTGATAATGGAACAATATTAAAAATCTGAAGATATTCCATGAGATGAATGCACAAGGGCCTGATAAGCAGCAACGCTGCACTAAAAATGTTGCTAAGACTAGTTTGAATAATTGGCAATTATATTTTTCTGTCAAATGCAAATCTCAAATAAAATCAAGAACTGAAGCTGTTAACTTACAGGAGAAATTCCAAGCTGAAGATCACCAAGGCCATCCGTTTACTTAAACATCACAGACCTAATGTGGCACATGTATTTGCTGAAGGCTCTGGAAATAAAAAACCCTGCCAATTGTGCACTGAGTTGGAACTAAATGATACACTGAGAAAGAAGACAGTGATGATGAAACACAATATACATATGGACATCAGCTTCTGCAGTCATAAAAGACCATTAAAATTGAAAATTTTGTTTCTTGAACATTATGAAGTTTAATAACTCATGCCTGTAAATATTTCTAAGATGTAGAGAATGAAAATTGCTGTATACATAAAAAGAAAAACATTTTCTAAAATTGCTAGGCACAAAAGTTGGTGTTGCAAAACTAATACTAATAAAATGTTAATTGTCATAAGTGATACGAAATCTACTTCACTGATGAACCAGAAAATCTGTTTTGTTTATTATAGTTGTAATAACATACAAAGTTGTATGTTTTAGGTCTGAGACCTGAAAACCACAGCAAGTCAAAGTAGTGAAGCTGATTTACCGTTTTAAATTACTTACAACTGTGTTAGCTATGGAAAGAACCTGTCTGAATCTATGCCTCCAAAGCACAGTGTAGATGATACTGGGAGAAGTTATGATCTACTCTGAAATAAGGCACAGTAATGAGAAGGAAAGAGAAGTGACTGATAGTAGAAGCGGAGTATATACACAAAGGAATTGTTTCAAATAATTTGAATGCTTATTTTTTCAAGTAAAATGTAAAACCTGTCTAGAAAAAATGTTCTCAATCAAAACAAACTCAATAGCATACAACATAGCAATTAATCTTAGGAAAAATTCTGAAAAATTGACAGAAACCCATTTTTTTTTTCCCCCAATAGGATATTTATTTATCTGTCTTCTCATTTAAAATGTTTTTCGTAGCTTCCCTTCTGAAACAGCTGCTACATATTCTGTCTGATAACCCTTAATTTGATATTCAGCACAAGCAACTTCACTTCGCTTCCAAAATGTCAGTGGGATGCAGATGTTGTATTGTGAATTGTCACTGTGCTATTAGAACTGTCAGGGGTCAGGCCGGACATGTTGGCAGCTAGCTGGGAGCAGCTGGAATTTCTGGCATATTCAGAAAATTCTCTCCAGGGAATAAAATGGTAATGATATTTATTGATTAAAGATTTGAAGAGATCTCAGTAGATCCACAACCATTCCTGGCAATTTCCTTACATAAGCTATTCCTCCAAATCCCCTCCTTGTCCTTGATTTTCTCCCTCATTGTCTCCTCATCCACCTATTTCTCAATACTCCGCTGCCTGGAATTATGCTGGCAGGGTAAGCATCTGTTCACTGGGATTTAGAGCTCTGCTGTTCACTTCATATTCCTCAAAATAGAAAGCATTCTATATAGAAAGCATTAAGGCATCACAAGCAGAAGCAAGTCTTTGGAAAATCTGAAAGATCATGGTCTCACAGAGGACGTTTAGATATTCATGCACCTCAGTGGCTTATTAGGAAGTTGTCAACATCCCAACTAAATAATCTCAGTATATTTCTTAATATCTACATTTTAAAATTAAGATTTCATTTTATAATCTTAGTTTGGAATAAGAATTATTTGTCAACAGGAAATACATGAATTAGAACAACACTGAATACGAATTGGCCTTGTGTAGAAATTAAAACTGGAAAATTGTTATGCCTGAATGCAGAGATGTTCAGAAAAAAAAAAAATAGATCAAGAGCTAGAGAATTTATAAAATCAATTCAAGCAGTTTTATTTTACAACATGAAATGCTCTTCCTCTTTCACATGACTGTGATTGGTAATAAAGTCGGGAAAAAATTAAAAAAAGAATAATTTTAAATACTGCAATGATAATGTGTTGCACAACCTTCACAGTAAAGCCCAGAAAAAGTACAGATTAAGAGAACTATCTTAGTGTCACAGCTTGATGAAAACTCAATAAGTAGATTGCCAAAATAGCAACAGCATCTGCACATCAGATTTTATTGACGTTAAGGAAGTCATTGTACTTCCCTGTACTCCAGGAAGCTTTACAAGTATGGATTTTCTTCCCAGTCCCCACACATAAATACCTGTGGTCCCTCTCTATGACAGCTCAACTGTTCTTTTAAACTAATGGTGTCCTGGAGCCCTGTGTGAGCTACTTACTACTGTTTTTGTAATTGCATTATAAGCAAAAATAACCATTTTGCAAAATTAGTCTAGAATTCTATAATTACACAATTAATTTCATCCAAATATCAAGTATTTTTAGACATTCCTTCAAACATATATTAGGTTTTTATAAAATTTTTGCTGTCACTGCTAGCTATTTTATACCTATTTATTTTTAGGGCACATCAAGAGGAGTCCAAAATACCTCTGTCCAGAGAATCCAAAGTCAGATATCTACATCCAGGCTATTAAGTCACATTCAGAAAGCCCCAGCTATGTTTGTGCTCCATATTACAGGGATTTAGGCACAAAAGGCACCAAAACCCTTGAATCTTTTTGCCACTTCTCCTCTAGCAGCCTTCTCTGTCAAACCCTTGTAGTAAAATGAGCAAATGAACAGATAGGGACAGATATGTAGGCAATCAGCATGCTGTGTTCCTCTTCAGCAGCCCATCCTTGCTCTAACCTTCCACCTAGCAGATGTACTTATTCTTGTAGCTTCCACTGGCTTGAATGCTGTCACGAAGAGCACCTTTTTGCCTTCTTCCATCTCTGCCCAATGACGTGTTAGCTTGTCACGGAGGATTCAGCATCATCTCCCTGGAAACTGGCTCTGAACCTGGCATCCCTCTCTTGAGTGGATTTTACAGACCTGATGAAAAACGCAGAGAACTCATTCTTCCTGGTACCAAACCTCTTTGGCTCTCCTCACTCCCAGAGTCTGTAGGAAAGGAGCAGGTTCTCCCCACTTGCCCTGGTAATACAGCACTTGCCTGGGCTCAGCTTGACAGAAGCCATTTCAAGACTTAAACAGAAAAGACTGACAACTTGGCATACTGAACATTATTGCAATGCATTTCACATGAACCCTATTGGATTTAAACTAATAGCTATCTCTGGAGAGGCAAGTTCCTGCACTGATATGTTTCAGGGTGAAGGAGAGGTGGTGGCACGGAGTGTACTCCAAAAGTAAATAGTTAGTCTTCTTTTGTACGTAAATAGACAGAGAAGTCTTGAACTGAATGTCCTGAGTATTTCGGACAAAATCATGCTTATATCAGGAGACAAACTACTTCTAATTTCAATCTTAACTGAGATTTCCTCCTCTGTTTCTGTCTAACCTATGCCATCAGCTATGCATCATCATGTTGTCTACACATTTATTTCTCCAAAAAACAAATCCTTATCCAAGATATGTATTTGAGAAGTTTGAACTTAATGTTTACCTTAACTAAATTTCATTCCTTTTCAGTCACTCGGTAATTCAAAAATCTGCTGTATATTTATTAAAAAAATATATCTGCATATTTTCTGAAAAAATTAGCAGATTCTTACTGATGTCCTGTTCAGCTCAACTGGTATACCTTAGTTAAACCCAGTTAATAACTATATTGAGGACAAGGATGGGCGGGAACACTTACACCTCTGAATTACCTCCTCTCTTAACCATATGAAGCTTTTACACAAGGATCACTTGACTACTGCTTGTATAAACAATTTTTAATGTATACGGATTTTTCAGTTAGCAAGAAGTTACCACTGTGATGATTTTTTAAAACTATATATAACAAATTCCATTATTATAAATTAGATCCAATAAATACTCAAGATTATTTTGTTAAGATCACAATATCCCACCCACTGAACACTGCAATGAGAAAATGGTGAGAATGCAATGAAGAAAAGAAACATTTTCATTGCAAATGTGAGGATACGTGGGACATTTCTTGAACAGGGAGTTGCAGGAAAGGCACTAGCAAAATCTCCATGGAAAAAAAAAAAAAGAGGAGGAAACACACATATACAAAGAGCAGCTTCAGAGATAGTGCTGTCCTTGTGTTTCCAGTTTTCTGAATGAAGTTCTTTAGGAAACTTCATCTAGATTATGCTAATGGTGAAGTTCCCTATTCTGAATTTATACAAGTATCTTTAAGAGAGAAACATGGTGAGCAATGACAGCATTTCTATTCTAGTGCTCCAGAACTGGTAATGTAGCACCAGGGCAGACTGTGGCAGTTGCCCTTCCAAACACCGAGGGCTTTGGCAAAGGAATAAATTTGACCTTTGCTGCTCCTCCACATAGAATACTAGTAATTCCTATATTTTGAAGTAACTTCTCTGCTCTGCTTCATACACAGTAAAAGAAGGGATTCATCAACATGGAAACCTAGACCTTAATGCTTTATCTATTTCCTCCTTCGATCTTGTAAAGATTTCACTGTTGCTGTGGAGTGTGCAACTTTTTGGAAGATGGTGTTACAGCTGTTTCTTCAAGACAATTTTGAATTTCTCATTAATAGAATATGTCAGTTCTATGAATCCAAACAGACCTACTTCCGTTTCTTTGCTACTTTCCTTTTCTTTTTTGTCTTTTATTTATTTTTATTTTTTTGCCTTTCTACTATCATTTAGCTGCGATGAGATGACCTACTTGCAGTGCAGACAGAAAGCAAGTAGCCTTTGGAGATTGGATGTCAGCACTTCCAGTGAGCACCATGGACAGGCTGGTAGATACAGAAGAGGCTCTTGTCTACAGTTTGGAGAAACTCTTCAACTAATTAAAATTTCTAATTAAGCAGTGGGCAAATGGCTTAAAAATATTTATTGGAGTTAAGACATAATGTATTAATAGCGCTTCAACATACTTTGCATCTTATTAATATATTATGATTTATTTTAACAACTGGAGTGTAACAAATTGAAGCTAGTGAGCTGCATGATGTTTATAAGCAGTATCGTTTATGGTTGTTTTTCTCTGGCATGCTTTCTGAAATCCCATTATCAATTGTTTAACACTGCAGGATTTAAACAACTTGGGCTACAGTCCACAGGATAAACTGGCTTAGAAAGTTTTTAAAAAGCAGCTCAGCTTTTTTCCAAGAACAAACACAGAGAAATGCATCTTTCACAATTAAAAGCAAACAAATAAAATTATAACTTCTTAGTTGATGAGTTTTCCAGCATTCATAATTCTGAAACATAGACTGGATTACTGATTACTGCCAGATTAATGGTAAGGGGGATGCCCAGGTGTTAGGAAGATGCTTACTGATGTCCAGCAAATATGCGTGCAAGTTTGAAAAGATTACAAAGTCTGAAGCTACCATTTGCAAATATTCAGTGGAAATAATTACAGACTCGCAAGGCAATTCTCAGAGGAGTCTATAATAAAAACACCGCTCAGAAGGAGTTGTGAAGATAAACCTGTTAACATTTGTGAAACACTCAGATGCTGCGATAATGAGCTCCATGAAAAGCCCATGAGAACAGTAATAAATTTGTAATCAGTGTGGTATTAGGATGTTGTATAGTAAATAGAACTACGTAGCTGACACTGAGCACTAAAATAATTATTGAATTGCCACTCATTATCTCATAGTTGTTGACTGCAGATTGCCTAAAAGAAGGACTCTAAAGAAAATAATATGTATATTTTGATATAAGAAGATATAAATAAGAGATTGTTAAATTACATATGCAGAAGTGCCAAATTAATTTCAGAAGTTCAAAACTGTGATTCTATGCTTCAACTTCTGAGGGTTTGACTTAGCAGACTTAACCTCTGCACGCTTTGTTTTAAACAATTGTTTATTCTATATGTGACTAAGTATCATTATATCAACTGAGTAGCCTATATTAGTGGGCTGATAACAAGAAAGTGCCAACATCTTGAGTAAGGTCTATTTTTCCTGCACAGGTAGAAGCACATGGGAAATAAACTAGCCTAATCTAACAGCACCTCCTCTGAAAGAAGTCAAGATTTGTTAAAATGTCATCCTCAAAGAAAAGTTGGATTCACCATTGTATTTTACAGCTATAACTTTGCTCCCTGTTAAGTTTGTTCAGATTCATGAACTGCACATTGTGTTCCCTACCAGATCCTTGACCTATTGTATGCTGCAAATTTATTTTTCCTGACAGAAAAAGAGAATGATTAAACTAGGTTAAATGATTGCATTCATGTATAAAACATCGCTCAAATTATTTGAGTTTAGATGCTTTGCAAAGTTTGCATTAATACATTTGTGTATGCTGACTTCCTTTTTTTTCTATTTTTTTGGTTGAGAGAAAATAATGACAACTGACACAATAGAAGACAGTCTACTCATAAGATGTAGCTTTTTTTGTTTTGTTTTGTTTGTTTGTTTCCCAAGATTGAACTTCAACATTTCAGTGGATACGAGTCACCATTCTCCGTATAAGCAATCATTTGGTTTGATTACAAACCTCTACAGTATAATTCTCAGCTTTCAACCAGAAACGCAAACAGTAGTGAATAACTTCATTTCTCCTGGAGAAGAATAATCAAAGCATACACAAACAAACAACAACAACAAAAACCAAACCAAAACAAAAAACAAACAAACAAAAAAAACCCACCACCTTTTAAGCCTCATGACACAGGCCTCAGTGGGTCAGTTATGTTCCAACTGAATAACATTCATGAACCACCCAAGTTCATGATAATGTCCCTGTTTCTTCAGTACAGTGGCAGTCATGGTTTCTGAGAGTTCTCAAATGCAGAAAATGGTGCTCAGGACTACAGCAGCTCTGTGGCTGTTCACAGAAAGCGTTTACTCATACAGAAAACTTTCTAAGGTTTCGGTGTTTCTCTTAACCTTAAAACTTTTCTTTCATTCATTCATTCATTCATTCATTCATTCATTCATTCATTCATTCATTCATTTTAAATGAGAAATGAAAGAAATGCATTTCTTTATCATTTGTTACCATTCCCGGCATTGCTATCCTCTTTGATTCTCTGTCATTAGGGGAATTGAAAGAAGGAAGTGCTTTTAAAATTTTTCATTAGAAGAAACTTCTGTGGTAAAAATATTATTCTGATTGTGTTCCACAAAGAGAAGTTGGTCAGCAAAAGACAATTTTTTATTTTTTTCTACTGTTTGTAAAATAGCATAAAGAAGTAACAGACATCAGCTGGTTCTCACATATGCTTTCAGATTTCATCCCACTGGAGGAAATGTTTCTTTGAGATACAATTCCCATCAGACTCCCTGCTACACCTGATAAGGAAGAACAGGATCTCCCTAAATTTAAATAAGGCTGAAAAATAACAAAGCCACCCCAGAGCTAATGAATCATCTAGCAGACATTCTTCATTCCCAGAGAGCTGTATTTTCTAAAGACTGATCTTTATAATTTGGACTAGCACTTTTTTGTATTTTCTCAGCTGCTAAAATTCCATCTTCTCTCTTATTCCCTGTTTCTAGGATTTCAGAGCTGTAATAGATCTTCAGGACTATCATAATGGGTACTCCACCCAGAGCTTGCTGGCAGAGCTGACACTATCACTTCATCTCCTTCAAACTCTTAATGCCATAATGGTACAATACACACACTGCTCTTTGCCTTATCTCCTCATAGAACCTTCTTCACTGTGACAGTAACTTACTATTCCACTGTTCCCTTTTCACAGTTCTCAGCTTTCATTCCTCCCTGCATTTCTCATCCCTCTCTCCTTACATTTCTATGATACAAAAAAGAAAAGATGAACATAACGGAAAGGAAGAAATGCAAATATTATGTTCTGATCCCTCTGCTGTGAATTCAGCTCTACCTGGAAACAGCAAGTTGATCTCTTTCTCAGCTCCGAGGTTTGTGTGAAGCTTACCACTGAGACCAAAACACAAACAGTAAAATAAGGAGAATACCAGTTCTTATCTCACTGTTTTTTCTGAATGTTCACTCCGCTTTCCAGACAATAACCAGAAGGGATGGACAGAAGACAACAGTAGTACCACATTCTTTTGGCAGATGAAATCATTTCTTACAGTCAGAGACCTCCAAAATACTAATAGCTCTTTACTGAGAAAGATTTCCATAGAACAGTAATAAGGCAAGTTTTTAGACATTATACTGTGTTTCAGAAATGTATTTAAATACATATCCACAGAGCCTGAGATACAAATACTTCTTGACCTCTTCCAGATCTTTCTATTTTTAAGCATGTATCTTAAAAGTCAGGCAGTAAGTGAAGGCACCTGGGAATTACTACTTAATTTAACAGCATCTACCCACTGAATTCTGTACTCTTCAGGTTAGCAAGTGATAACAGCTTAAGAAATCCAAATATCACTCATCTTAGAATTTAAGTACAGCTCTGCAGTAACTTCACCATTAATGATTAACCTGATGAAATGCTGCCTTACAGAGCAAAATAGAATTAAGAAAGAGAATTAAGAACAAGTGGCTTGAACAATTACCTAGGCAGTATTTCCTTGCTGGTAGGAGCTCAGTACATTTTTATTTCTCTCTGGATTTTTTTTTTCAAAGTCCGTCATGCTTTAGGCTAATTTTGCTTATCCTTATATTAATATTTTTATTTTCCCTTATATTTAACCCCTGAATAGTGACAAGTATTGAGGGAAATAACGAATACCAACCATATGCCTTGGCAATGCCAAGGTAAGTACAAACACACCTTAGATACTGCTGAGACTGTGAATGTGTAGACTGATGTGATAATAATCTTGCAAATTCAGTTCATGCCTTAACAGAGGAGTCTAATCATTATTACCTACAGGGAATTTGACTGCTGTAAAGTCTAGCTTATTTGGTGAAAAATTGTTCTCTATTGGTAGGACCTCTTAAAATACAAAACATTGGAGTAACTCTTCATTCTTTGACTTCAGATGGCAATTTTGGAAACTCCAATGTGATGGCTCAATACTGAATGCTTTTAAAAATTCCAGAGAAAATGTGCAGAGATCCTTTTCTTTTTCTCCTTACTTCTGGCCTTTTAAGAAAAAGAAAACAAAACAAACCACAGTAAAAGAGAGCTGCTGATTTACTTCCCAGTCCAGAGCTCCTCACTCAGCTACCCTGCCAAAAGCTATTTACTAATGCCAGCACAAGTGTGTGAAACAAGCTGCTCCTTCTGCTGTATTCAGGATTTCTGCCACAGCTTCTGTGCCCCTGGTGCCCTCAAAAAAAGTTTGAAAAAAGACCAATCTGCTATTAAATGCCTTGTTCCAAAAAAGCCTTTGAATAAACACAAAAGCCACAGTCCCTCACCACTTTTCTGCTCCTAGCATTTCCATGTTCTACTCGGAGAAAAGGGACTATGTTTCTGTGCAAGGTAATCCCTGGGAATGTGGCACTGATAGTCAGCACTTAATTTTCGGTTAGTTAATAAAAACAAAAGTATTGCAGACTCAGCCACAGTGTTATCCTGAGAACGTGGAAAAAAACGGAAGATGGTAAAGTGAAACAATAACATAAAATGAAACATTTCCCTTCCTAAAACACAAAAACTGTCCCGTCAAAAATCAGTTAAGAGAACTGCCTTATTAATCTCCCTGTTCAGTTTTCTACTCAGTGCATAAGATGTGGATGTCAGAAACAGTGATGAAAGAGATTAAATAGGTTTAGAGTGACTTTGTGGAACAAATGTAAGATTCCAAAGACTGCTGCTTAGGGTCCTGCTCACTGGATTTGCTGCATACCAAACAGCACACTGGGAACAACTGCTATGATCTGCACCTCACACTTCCCAAGGTTTACTTTTCAAAAGACAAGAAGAACAGTATCTGGAACTCCAAAAGTACAGTGTTTGGAATTCTCCATTTTATTGCATGTTTTCCACTTTTTGCATCTTTTGGCATGTATAAAAAAATCCAAAAAGCTCTCACATTCAAATGTGGCGTCTCCCTTCCTCTTTCCGTACTTTCCATTACAAAATGAGTAATATATTTTATCCTTTCACTGTTAGAGACTTCTAGGTAGCTCTTCCTGTGGCTGTAGAGCCTCTGGACAACAGGATCTGTTAGACACATGCAAGAGGCAGCCTAATCTGCTAGTCTGGCAATGAGTCATAAACATGCTTTGTACTTAAGTGGACTATGAGATCACCACTCTTTTACCAGTAGTTCTGAATGTAACAACAACAAAAACAACAACAACAACAAAAAAAAAGCTAGAGAATTTGAAGAATATTGTATTTGTCACTTTTTTGATTGCTCAGCTTACCACCTCAATCACATCATTCCTGTTCCTAAGCGTATGGACATTTCCAGAGCTCTATGGGAGCTGAAAATCTATGTATCACGATTGAGAAATGTGAAAAGCAATCCTATGTAGAAAGGCTGCACTACTGAAGTCACAGAGAGGTGCAAGATGTGTCTGTACTTGAACAAGTGTAGAAGTATGCAAGGAGTTCAAACAGAAGTTCTGAAGTTTTAGCTTCCAAAACCTGTTCGTGAGCAGAACTTGTTTGTTGTCTTAACATCTCTGATTAAAATGAACATCCACATGAATAATTCAGCTGTTGATGTTGTGGCAGGTGTCATCAGACTACTCACTGACTGACAGAAATCCAGAAATCTAAAGAGATTTTAAGTCTTATAAGGGTTTAAGTATATTTACATCATGTAGAATATTCATTATTCATTCATTCCCCTGGTCTCATCTAACAGCCTATTTTTTTTTAAGGAGCTTATAAAAACAGCCTTTTCACCCTTAAATTCCAGTAATCAGCCATTAGAACTATATGTAATTCCACACAAGAAAGCATTTAAAGTTGTCTTACTGTTATAATTACTAGCATTATATTTTTAATAAAGAATTCATACGTTCACGTGTCTTTGAGTAATTCATATTGTTCCAGCTATAAGGTATGAGAAAACTTTCAATAGAAATAAATAGAGGGTCTCTTAATCACTTCTTGTATGTGCTTGGTGCACTGAGTGAGCTCTGAGTAGGCAGTAAGCCAGTCATAGTTTCTCTCCATTTTATTATTTCTGGCAGTGTAACGGAAAGTCAGCAGCCTTCTTTGAACTGTTAATGATGTGTTACTTCTTTTAAAAAGTGAGAAGGCAACTAGTTCTAACAAAGCAATATCAGAGCTGAATATATCCACTGCCACACCCGCTACAGACACCTCACAAACACACATACTTGTCAGGAAATTTAAGTCAACGACTCCAACTTTAGCTGGAATTCTTCCCTTTATATGTCACAAAACAAAGCCAAAAATACTACTAGGACCTCTATTATCACAAGCTGATGCCAGATACTATTTCTCAGTTCTCTTAGAAAAATAACAAAACCTCAGCTACTGGCCTTAGATATGCCAATACCTCTCCCTAAGATGTTACAGACATGAGGACAGATGGCCAACTTGAATGTGTGCTTCCTTTCAAATTGTTTTGGCATGACAAGATGGTATTCTATGTCTGCCTGTATACATTAAAACTTTAAACTGGCTACAGCACTTCCAAAAGGCAACCCATCCCACTCCTTTTCAGGCACACTCTTTCCCAAACTGGGGATGTCACGTCATAGTGATCTGACTGGAAATCTAACACCAAGGAAAAAATCCCACAGTAAATGTCACTATGGACATAACCAGAGATGAGAGTGAGAATGGTTTTACATTAATGTGGCTTGCAGAAGATAGGGCATTTGCAATGCAATAATTTTTTCATCAGGTGTAATTGTGCTATCTGTAACTTAATTAGCTTAGCTAACAAGATTGGCAAACAGCAAATCTAACAACATAGACAGTTCCTTCTCCAAAGTAAGCAAGTGGTCTGGGAGAGATTTAGACCAGGTAGGTGGAGCTGGCTGTTCCACGATGTGCCTCCACTGCAGCTACTTACCAACACCAGGAACAGCTGGGGAGATGTGCATCTAGCCACACTGCATCTGCTACATCTTGTCAGTGGCTACTTCTGTACAGACTTTGGAGGGGAGGAATAAGAAAAGCTATCTGGCGCACATTACTGACTCCAGAGATATATTACAGAAATGCATTTCAGTTTGCCTCACTTCTAAAAATGGAAAGATGTATTTTCTACCTCCCATCTGCAGTAAGCCACAGTACACCTAAGATAAAGGTCAATATGCTATTCTAGAGAGTCAGAAATAACATGATTCAGTATAACCTTATCAATATTTTGAAAGTACTCTGTGATAAAGGAGGAGAGCACTATAGACTGATGTTTCTCCCAGAAACAGAGAACACTGCTTTTTGTACTACAATATTTTGACGTCTGACAAGACGTCAGAGTCCCTACTATTAATTCAGGTAAATTAGATGATGTTTTAAATAAAGCTTACCTCAGCTCCTCCACCACCTTCCCCAGGATTGAGGTGGAGCTGAGCAGCCTGTGGTTCACTGGCTCCTCCATCCTGAAGGCAGAGTGCTGTTTGCTTTTCTTCAGCCTGAAGGTACCTTTCCTGACTGCGCAACTGTTTGAAGATTACAAGAGCAGCCCTCAGTGACATCAGCCAGCTCCCTGAACACCCCTGTGTATATCACATCAGGGCACACAGACTTATGTCCCTTTGCTCACACAACCTGATTTTCTTCCATGACGGGTAAGTCTACCTTATAACAGGCTTTCCCCATGGTACAAAGGACCTGGGATTTCAGAAAGCAACCAGCACCAGAAACTCCTGATGAATACGAAATGTCTGTTTACAACTATTGCTCATTCAAATGTTAATAAAATATATGATTAAACAAATTAACATTTTTATCTGCTTATTTTTTTAAACTAACTCTTCTTCCTTTTACCATACACCGATTATTTTTCATTCATGAGATTGTAACAATTTCCTTTAGGAAACAGAATTGTAAAAATCTATAATAAACCTGACACAGCACCTTACAGTTAAAATGAAGAGATTCTGAGACAAATTAATCAACATTCTGTCCAGAAGACACAATCTTCTCTGTATTCCAGAATAACATACTTCTTCACTAACTGATCTACAATTAGAAGAAAACTGAACATTGCTTATTGTTTCAAACTTTATTTCCACTCTAAGTGGCCATTGACATTTTCTGTGTAGAGTATGGAATAAAGAAAATGGTGAAGGATTTGTGTGCTTTCTTCTGCTTGCTAAGCACTACTTGAATTTTTACTACTACACGATACCTAATTTTGATTAGCTGAACTCCAAATGATGTATAACAATACTGTTTGCCTTTTCTGTGGAAACCACACACACAAACTGAAAAAAAAAAAAAAAAAAAAAGACAAAGGCAAAAAAACCACAGCCACAAAAACTTCCCTTTTTTTTNAAACTGAACATTGCTTATTGTTTCAAACTTTATTTCCACTCTAAGTGGCCATTGACATTTTCTGTGTAGAGTATGGAATAAAGAAAATGGTGAAGGATTTGTGTGCTTTCTTCTGCTTGCTAAGCACTACTTGAATTTTTACTACTACACGATACCTAATTTTGATTAGCTGAACTCCAAATGATGTATAACAATACTGTTTGCCTTTTCTGTGGAAACCACACACACAAACTGAAAAAAAAAAAAAAAAAAAGAGCCAGAGCCACAAGAGCCAGAGCCACAAGAGCTGCTCTCTTTGATTTTGTCTGCTTCATCTCAATTCACTGTAGTATTCTCAGTTTAGAGTTGCTCTATTAAACTGCAAATACTCCAGCTACTCACTATAGTCTATTTTATTCTACATACTACAACCTGTATAAACATTTATTTTCATGGGAGTACTCGATTGTTTGTGCTTTATTTTCAATAATTAGTTCTAGTAACTGATGGATTTGTGCAATACAATTTTCCCAAATATCCAGTTTACATGGGTAATTCTATTCCTGAAATCAGCATTTCCTAAGACAACTCAATCCTTAATACCAGGATAATTGAACTACTGTTTTCAGAAGAAACATAAACGTCTAAAGGGAATGATAGTGCTGTTTGGATATCACAGAATGGCTTAGGTTGAAGGGAACNATTGCTCATTCAAATGTTAATAAAATATATGATTAAACAAATTAACATTTTTATCTGCTTATTTTTTTAAACTAACTCTTCTTCCTTTTACCATACACCGATTATTTTTCATTCATGAGATTGTAACAATTTCCTTTAGGAAACAGAATTGTAAAAATCTATAATAAACCTGACACAGCACCTTACAGTTAAAATGAAGAGATTCTGAGACAAATTAATCAACATTCTGTCCAGAAGACACAATCTTCTCTGTATTCCAGAATAACATACTTCTTCACTAACTGATCTACAATTAGAAGAAAACTGAACATTGCTTATTGTTTCAAACTTTATTTCCACTCTAAGTGGCCATTGACATTTTCTGTGTAGAGTATGGAATAAAGAAAATGGTGAAGGATTTGTGTGCTTTCTTCTGCTTGCTAAGCACTACTTGAATTTTTACTACTACACGATACCTAATTTTGATTAGCTGAACTCCAAATGATGTATAACAATACTGTTTGCCTTTTCTGTGGAAACCACACACACAAACTGAAAAAAAAAAAAAAAAAAAGAGCCAGAGCCACAAGAGCCAGAGCCACAAGAGCTGCTCTCTTTGATTTTGTCTGCTTCATCTCAATTCACTGTAGTATTCTCAGTTTAGAGTTGCTCTATTAAACTGCAAATACTCCAGCTACTCACTATAGTCTATTTTATTCTACATACTACAACCTGTATAAACATTTATTTTCATGGGAGTACTCGATTGTTTGTGCTTTATTTTCAATAATTAGTTCTAGTAACTGATGGATTTGTGCAATACAATTTTCCCAAATATCCAGTTTACATGGGTAATTCTATTCCTGAAATCAGCATTTCCTAAGACAACTCAATCCTTAATACCAGGATAATTGAACTACTGTTTTCAGAAGAAACATAAACGTCTAAAGGGAATGATAGTGCTGTTTGGATATCACAGAATGGCTTAGGTTGAAGGGAACCCTAAAAATCATCTAGTTCCAACACCAATCATGAGTGATTACTGAAGGAAAAATAAATAAATAATCTGAAGACATGTGTCTTACAGCTACATGAACTGCAGAGTCACAACAGCAGCTATCATAATTCAGAGAGCAAGCAGATAAGTCTATAAGCAAATCTGTACTTTTTAAAAAGTAATTCTACTGTGATGATGAACGTTAAAGAGAAACACTGCATAACAAAATTATAAACTTCTGTTTATACTGAAATGTTTAACAGTAATAAAACCAGAGGCAAATATATACCCAGTTCAGTGATGCATAGGAATATCTGCTTTGTTTAGCACATGGGAATTTCTGTACATTTTTATGAGCAACTCATTATGGACACACACACTCAAACAAATGGGTAGTAGCACAACATGAGTATCCTTTGGCTCTACTCATCTGCTTTCTGAATGGTTTTAAGCCTAAAACAGGCTTTATTCTGGCCTTATGGCTAGGAGTTAAATTTCACTTCCATATGAATAAAGACTTTATAGGAAATGGTTATTCTGTTGTAGGAGTTTATTTGTTTTGTATTTCACAAGGTGATTAAAATACTTAGCAGAGGTTACTTTAAAGGTGTTGTCTGGTTTCAGCATTTTTGAGACAAACACTGAAAAAAAGCAGCATCAGAAGTGTTTGTATTCTGTTTGTGCCTGTATAAGATGCTCCTCACTGATTGATTTTATGTCTGCTATAATATGAGGTTCCCTCCTTACTAAGCTATGCTATTAAATTAAGATATTGATCTATCTCAGGCTGTAGCCCAATGGACAGCACAGATCATACCCTGAAATCTGATTGAAGTGCTACATTCACGGGTTACAGTTCAAGCTGGTGAAAAGAGAGCCAAGTACAGAAATGTCTCTTCTCACTTCCATCAAAAATAAGTCGTATATTTTAAGGTCTCAAGAAAATTGTAGGGCTTTAAACTCAAGTTTAGTGACTTTTTAAAATTTCCACTATGTGCTGTCTTTCAGGAGATTGCTCTTGGAAAAGCCTTCATATGGCTCTGCTTTCATTCTGGGTCTCTGCATAAAGATTCCATTTAGAAACATTTCAAATTTAGTTACGCACAAGAAGCAAGTTTCTCCTCTTAGGTCTTTTTTTGGACGGACTGGCATTGAAGTAGGCATGTCTACCCTAGAGCATTTCCTTTTTCTTCAGTGTATTCTGTGGTCAGACAATGATACACTGTATTTGTTTTAATGCCTCTTTCTGCGCTACACAGAGTAGTTTAATACTGCTGCTTGTGAAGAATGCTTTGGTCTAATTTGCTGCAGGCAAGGAAAACTGTGCTTACAAATTCTAATGCAGAAGGATATAGAGCTATTTTTAGTCAACATATTGGAAGGTTCAGAAACATAGTAATATATAATCATGTTAGGTCTTTAAATACTTGTGATAAAGTCACTGAAATGTAGAGCTGAAAGGGCTGTCAAGAAGATTTACCCATGCCCTGAGAGGATTAATTATATTTTGACCACCCTGAGATGTTTGTCTAATATAATTTCAAATGAAGGACATCACAATCTTCGGCAATGCTTCACTAACATTGTAGTCAGACATTTTCCACTATTTTTTCTGTTATTCCACATCATCGCTCCAAGGGGTATAAAAAAAGTCTCTGAAGGAAAAGGGTATCCCCCACCAACCTTTTTTATTTTAAGTATACTGCAAGACTACTATCAAGATTAATCTATTAATCTATAAAATTAATCTATTAATCTATTAAGATTATAACCTGTCAGGAAGGGATGGGATCCAACTATCTAGAAGAGACAAGGCAATCTTTGGCAGCAAGCTGGCCAGCCTAGTGGGGGTAGGTTTTAAACTGAAGGACCTTGGGGGTGGGGTCCAAACTGGCAGTGCTCATGTCATTGCAACAAGCTAGGGAATAAGCCAGGGCATCCAGAACAGTGACAAATATTCCTTAGCTGCCAGTGACCTCAAGGGTGTGTATAGCTATGTAGGATCCTCTCCCATTCCTCTAGAGAAACCTGCAACCTCCCTCTTCTTCTCTGAACTGCCTGTATGTCAATGTATGCAGCATGAGGAAAAACAGGAAGAATTAGAGATGTGCGCAGTCACAGGACCATGATCTCACTGCAATCATAGACACAGAGGGACAGTTCTCATGACTGGAATGCTGTCATGGATGGCTATTTACTTTCAGGACAGATCAGCAAGATGACCTGAAGGGGTTGCTCTTTATGCAAGAGAATGATCTGAACATATTGATCTCCATCCAGGAATGAATGATGAATAAGTTGGGTGGAGAGAAACCTAATGAGATTCAAGAAAGGCAAGCAAAATCCTACACCTGGGGAGGAATATCTGCATGCATCAGTACAGATTAAGGGATGACCTGCTTGAAAGGGGCTCTGAGGAAAAGGACCTGGGTGTCCTGGTGGACAGCAGGTTGGCCATGAAGCAGCGATGGGTCCTGGTGACCAGGCAGGCCAATGCTTCCTGGGATGCAACAGAAATAAAGTGACCAATAGGCTGAAAGAAATCCTTCCTCTTCTCTGCCCTGGCAAATATGTGCTGACTATTCTTCAGAACTTCATTCTGCTGTTATGGCATACAAACAATGTGAGCCAGAATTAGCCTTGATACCTGCCTGAATATTTCAGTTAAGCTCAAGAGTCTTTAATTCCTTCAGTCTACCTCCTGAATCTCTGATTTCCTTCAGTCTGATAGGTTGTTAATGACAGATGTTCCATTTCAGATGTACCTTGGACACACTCCTTGCTAAACTCCTGCTACTTTCTTTTAAGAATATTCTGAAATACATTAAGCATAATCTAAGTTCACAATATTTTTCCTCTCTCACACTAGTTAAGATTGTGCGAAGTGATCAAATTCAAGACAACAAATAGATTAGGCAAACTAGAAATGCTTGTGAAAAACAAAATCAGAAGTAGATCAGTTATTAACACCCCATAAAAATCCTTTCAAAAATTTTATGTAGTCTGATTCCATGTAATAATTACTAAACTATTTTTCATCAATAAAATTGTATCGTATTTAGTCACAGACTTTTAAAGAAAACAGCTTATTGAAATCAGTGAACTATATGCTTCTTGACTAGCTTGCAATTCTTTACACAGAAAATCTACAAACCTCCTATTTAGGTCTTTGCACTCTCCAAAAAACGGACTTTCAAACATACTTAATGCTAATCAATTTCTGGACTTCATTCAGATCCACTATTTTGGTGCATATAATACAGGATGAATTTTACTTCTGCAGATTTTTCTTGAATTAGTCAAGTACACATACCTAAGTTAGTTGTATGTGGTTCTTGTGGTAGAATCAAGATACTCTGTGACAAAAATCTCAAAAATTACAGAAAGAGGAAATGAAATCACAAGTTGACCAAAATAATGGCAGAACAGCTAAAAGTTGGAACTCCAGACTAGTTCTAATTATTTAATTTACTTATTTTGTCATATGTTCACACATACAAATATTTAAATTATTATATACAATCTATATGGATATATTGTTCATACATTATACATTTTGGGTTATTTAATTTAGTATGTAATATGTATTCACAAATACTGAATCAATCCACTCTTAATGTTGACCATGCATATTACCAAATAGCATCTTAGTCCTCACGGCTAATTTGATACAATCACAAGTTAGCTCTTCATCAGCTTGAAGTTTAAGAGCATAATTAAATAAATGATATCTAAAATTATTCTATATTGAGAATGAAACAGGGCGCTCAGGTTTAATAGAAAATGAAATATGATAACACTGTCTATAACATATTTTTCCATGCCTTTTTGAGCTATTGTTCCCTGTCAATTTTGAATTTAGCGCAATATGAAAAAATTACAAACTGCACAGAGATTTTACATTATCATCTAGCCCTTCAAAAGTTTTACTTTCCTCCAGATGTGAAATGCTTACTTTTAAGAAATTTGAAAAAAAAAAAAAAAAAAAGGTATGATCTTTCTGTGAAAGGTTGAAGGAAAGGCTGAAAAGAAGGGCAACTCCGAAAATTTAATGGGAAACTTGCTTCAAAAAGGACTATACTGGACCCTCTTACAAACAAGCTACATTGACTTCAAAGTGGGAGGTATACTACATGAAACCACTACAAAGAAAACATAGGGAAGATTTGTCCCAAATTATAGGCTGACTCATGCAGTGTTTAAACATTTGTGAATTGACTGCATTAAGCACTGCTGCTGTTAGTTGCCGTTGTGTGGGACTGGCCAAAACTGTGTAGACCCTGACTCAGAACAGTAACTCATCTCACAGAAATGTTTGACCCTACATGGCTGCTACCTTTCTTAGAGCAACCAGAGAGAAATTGGAACACATATTCTGTGGTATAGTGTAGAACATAAGATTAATGATGCTGATGTCTAGAAAAGCTGAGTAACTACTTCAGAAAGTATTATTCTGTGATGACTCCTTGAAAAAGCAAAATGTTTGTTCATTGATACTTTAAGATTAGGTACGCGTGTTTTTTAAGGTTAAGTTTGAGTCCTGGTTACATTTTCAGTAATCAGAATTGCAGAAGATTATAACACGAACACTGCTAGCATCTGGTCTAGAAATATTTGGGATCCAAGCTTCATACATAATTGAGAGAAACTCAATGAAGTGTTCAATTTAATAGGATAAAAACTTGTTGTGCTACTTGTTAGACTGGTAACTTACCTACTTGTCCAGTCTGCAGCTAAGGGTAATTATGTTAGAAGTAACTCCGTGTCAGACAGCTATGACACATTAAAAAAATTTTCTGTAGTTTAAGTTCTAAAGCGTTATAATTTACATCCTTCTCAAAGCTCTTCTTTAATGTTTACTGATGTAATTCTGGATATTCTTATCTGCATAAATGGCGACCATTCTGTGCGGTTTTGGTTTAGGGAGCTGCTTTGACAGGGGGTTGGACTCGATGACCTCTAGAGGTCCCTTCAAATCCCTACAGTTCTGTGATTCTGTGAGTGAAGCTTTGAGAGGATTCAGTAAATGCAATTGTAGAAAAATTAAAATCAAAGCACTTTTCTATTAGAGGTAGAAAATCAAGGAAGTAGTATAAATGAGTGGATTGCTTGTAAATTTTGTCCTCCTTACACATGTCTTCAGAAGCATAAGACCAGGGAACAGACAGGGAAAAAAAAAAATAATGCTTCTGAATTGAGCTAATATTCTGTAACATTTTTTAAGGAAGTCTTTTCCTTTGAAAAACAATCAGTTGACAGATGTGAGTAGGCCATTTTAATGATAGAAGATAGATGTAAGTGTCAGAGTCAGTAATTTTCATTATCTCTGTTCATGGTGAAAAAGCACCTCCAGACGTTTCAAACTTTTTCCATATTGTTCTTCAGAATACATTCTTTGAAATGTGAAATGAAAAAGTAAGTAAGTACCTGTAAAATCAAAACTTTAAGTTCTTTGTAAGTGAAATATCCCAACATACATGCTACTAGAAATACAAATCCTCTAACTTTAATGTAGAGACTTGCAAGAGAAACATAACACATTTCATACCGCATCACTAGACAAGATTCCCAGGAGGCTGCAAGATCAAAAATGAATCAAAAGTAACCGTTCTTCCTAGGTGTGATTTTACCAAAACATCAACTTCAAAAAATATATTTACAGAAGCACAATCTTGGTATAATTGTGAACTCCTACTATACTTCGATGCTGCATCAACAAGATAGAGAATGTAGAAAACTACAGAAAGCTCTGAAATGCTGAGGGGAGAACTAAAGCAGAATAAGGCATCAATATACAAGGCTGTAAATCTCAAATCACCATAAATCCTTTACATGTATATATTTATAGAGGTATCTTCACTTTTCCGTTGTGATTAAGTTTGTATTTTTGTGCCACATCTCAAATTGATTCTGTCTTCATGGATGAAGACATCATAGTCTGATGGTTTTTCATAGCTACAAAATTCCAGAAGCACCCAACTAAACCCTCCCACTATTTTACTTCAAACACATGGCATAAATACTTAAATACAAAATACAGCTACTGAGCACTCCCTGCTCATAGTGACAAAAGCATCTGTCTGAGATACAGAAAATTTAGATTCACTGTTCCCTTTAATCTGAAAAAAATTCAAATGAAGGTGTCTTAATTGAACAATCTCTATATCTAACTGTAAATCATCTCAGCTTTGGAGTGACACTGCCTATACTCCTGCTGGAAGTAAGCTTTTATTAGAATCATCTCTTTTTAAAGGGGGAAGATAACCTAGCAGAGAATAGATCTGAACTCCATTTGCTGCTCCAAGGAACAGACAAATCATTTTATGTTAAACAATTATTGCATAAAACGCAGCCAACTTTGAATTCCAGTATATGACATGGGGTCCTTAGGACCCTCGAGCTCAGTGTGCTGAGAAGGGAAGGGTTAATATATGACCTCTTCACCAACATTTCCTTGTGGTTAAGACTCCCTGTTCAGCAAACTGGTCTGCTGTGACTCATCAACTACAAATCCCAGTGCAGGATAACAGACACTAAATGAACCAAATAAGTAAGTCACACAAATATGTCCTTTTGTGGTTACAGTTACTCTGTCTGCAGCTTATTATGTCCTAGTCTCTATATTCTCAACTTTTGTTAAGGCCCATATGTCCTACCCATGTTTTCAGAGGAGGGATAGGTGAAGTTAGTTGAATAATATTTTGAAGTTCTTGTTACATTTCCTGGTAGCACAAACATGATCAGTACAATCAGTACATATACCTGAATGATTATTTTAATTATTTTCTACTATCAGGAGAATTTGTTTCTTAATACCATCTAATGGTAATTCAGATTCCATGACAGGATTCCTCTAATAGTAACTGCTTACTATTCCCCTCCATCTTTAAAAAGCAGACACACACACACAAACAAACAGCAAACCCTATAAACCACAGTGAATGACATTTTCCCCCATTTGAAGTCAATTGCAAAAGTTCTACTTACTTCAGTAGGACAAAATAACTTAAGAAGTAGCATACTGAAGTATGGAGCTCTAAGCACACTTAAATAGCTTATGAAGAACACAGATTTACCCAGAATATGGGGAAGACAAAAATGGGAAGCCTTACAATACTCGCAGCAATGTTTTCTCAAGTAGCTATTTCAAATAATTTGCATAGACAATATTTACACCATGTACAATGTTACAGCAATGGTTCTGTCTGAAGAGAAAACTAAAACCTAACATATCAGTGTCTACACGTACATACATAGCAATATGAATTAGTTGTACAGTCTTTTGGGGAAACAAAACAAAATAAAGCAAACTAAAACCTTTTCTAGGAGCTGCAATTATGCTGGAAAAAATGTTCATTACAGAGAATCAGCAGCACACAGCCATCCTAGATTGTATCCTTTCACAAAACACAGTCACGTTTGAAACTCAAAACATAAAAGATGCAAATCCTCAAACCTGTCCAGATGCCTCCATTATTTGCCACCCCGTGTAGTAATTAGTCATGCCACTGTGCTGCACACAATGCCATTTACTTCACAGATCCTATACTTCAATGTATATGAAGTTAGTACTCAAGTTAAAACGAAGAATAAAGACTGTTGACTATAACGACTATGAAAACTGAAGAGTAGAAAAACTATGTGAAACCCTTAAGAATTAAAATACCTTCTTCTAAAACTTCTCTCCATTGTCTGTTATTGTCATTACGACACCTTAAAATGAACTATTAAAAATAACCAGGTGTTGGGATTGTAATGAACCCCTAGACTCAAAACACTTCTCATCAATCGATCATGCAAGGAAATCCTTGTGAACAGTAAAATATTCTTAAGATTGAGATGTTCCTTCTTGGAACATGGATAAAGTTTAGAAAGTAAAAAAAGATATAAATTAGGTAGGAAGAAAGCAAACTATCTTCTCAATTGTCTCTGTCAAGGCTACTTACTGCTGAAAAGGCTTTTTTTTTAAATACAGAAAGCATGTGGGATGGAGAAAAATGTAATGTTTTAGTAAGTCTGAAGGTTGCATAATTGAATTTGATAAACAGCTATTTTCCTAAGAAGTTTTAAAATTTCAGAAGACAGAAGTAACAAAAATCTATTGCAACATCATTTTCACTACAAAATGGTTTACCTTAATTTACTGAGGAAAAATATATCAGTTTCTCTTCCCTGTAAGATTATAATCAATATTGTCTTTCCTTTTTATACTCACTTCCTCAATACTTGAAAAAAATAGTTGAAAATAACAAATAGATAAATAAAGTGAAACACATTCAATTCAAGGTTCATGGGGATTGCTAGGTCTTGGCCTGAACTAGTGGTTGAGGACCAGGTGAGAAGGCATGAATAACCTAGAGTGCACAGGTGCAAGCAATGCACACAGGCAACCCTGAGTCCACCCCTCCTTACTCTCATTTAAGGATTAACAGGCAGGTCTCTTTTTTGGAGATCACCTTTTCTGGAGACTTCACTGACTATCAGAAAGGGTATGCCACTTGTCCCTGCAGTCTTCTGAACTATATCTAGATGAAAATCTTTACAAGTATGTTTGCGTCCTAGTGCAAGGTAATACCAGTTTGGCCTGGTTCTGAGGCTTATGGGGCAGGGGAACCCACAGACCCACACCCCAGAAAAGAGGAAACGGTAGGGAGATAGGCCTAAGAACAAAACAGTGGCAACAATCTGAAGTGGAAAGCTGATTTACTAAGCATTTGCATTACTATATGGAATGCAAAATAATGCAATATAATACATTTGGAATTGAAGCTAATAAATAAAGTGAGAGAGAATGTCCAAAAACAAAAGGCCTTACTCTAATCCTGAAGGTGAGCTGGCTAGGGAGCAGGCACTACAGACCAACAGCAAGGGAAAAGAGAGGTCTTGTGATTTGCCAATAGTTTTATTTTTCCCTCTGAATGGAAAATGGAAAACGCAAAGTCCTTCCGGGTATGGAGATCTTCTCTTCTGAGACAGGTATACCCAAAAGTATCAACAATCCACAGAACTGGAGCTTTAACTCTTTAACTCCCAGTGCAATACAAGATGTGATCATGTGGAATATCAATACCAAAAGTTATGAAACCATGACACCTCAGAACCTCAGTATAGTGTTCAGTCATGCAACTACCTATAAAATCACAGAAACCCTACCCTCAAAGCTGCTCTTCTTTTTCACCTCAATGGAAATAGTCTATCACAATGATGCAGATTAAATAATTAGGCAAAGCTACAGAATTTAGAGTTGCTGGCTTTCATAGATGGGCTACATCATGCACTATCTGTAGGCTGCCTTAGACAACACAAAAAGTCTCCTCAGTAGTGCAATATTCGGAAAAAATCTGGTTTTGTCAATGCTGTACCTCATGGTTACTTTGCTTACCAATATGGGCTCAAGGCTGTTTGCTGCTGTAGTTTTACAAAATATGACCTGAAATCAACAATAAATATACCTACATCAAAATTTACATGCAAAACAAAAATAATTTTTACCAATGAATGAAATACATCAGACAAAAAAAAAAAAAAAAAAAAAAAAAAATGCTGCCAACAAAGAGATAAGTTATGGAAAAAAAAAAAAAAGGAAGAATGCTGCCAACTAAGTGATAAGTTATGGACAAAGAAATAAAGTCTGGCATTTAGCCACTTACATGCCACAGAATCCTGAAGGAACAGAGCAGGACTTTGACATTTATGTTGACCTCCACTTTGCTGAGCAGAACTACGAATAACAAGTACCACTTCCTGAACAAGTTATGGCACTGAGAAGAAAACCATGCCATGGCTGATATCAGAACTCTAAAGAGTCTTGTGCTATGTTAGTGCATAAAGAGCTTTTCAGATGAACAGCTGTGTCAGAAGTTACAACAATGACAGCCCCTGACCAAAGTATCACACAAACTAAAATATCCACCAAGAGACGCTTTGCACTCTCATTGGTGGTATTTCATTTCCTCTTTTTTATCAATAGCAATAATTTTGAGTATGATGTTGAGCTTGATTGTTTTCAGAGCATTATTTAGTATGTTCTATCTTTCTTATTTTGGAAGCAACTAATAATTCCAGTTAAATACATAGTTCTTTTCCCAATCTAAATAAAGCCTCACAATATCTCATAGAGACACAAATATTTTCATTCATGTTTTAGTTATTCACCAAGGTACACAGGAGTATGCTTTTAGCCACCTATACCTACAGAAGCCACTGATTTCTACCTCCTTAGGTATTTAGTGGGTGGAGACGATCATAGCACAATCCAAATCCTCACTGCAAAAAAAAAGGTTGGAGTGGAACTGCTTCTAAACCTTAGTGAAGTACTGAAGTTACCAGACATAAGTGCTCAGTCTGTAGCTTTTCACTGGCTGAACTAAGAGCAGAGCTGTTATTTTTAACTTACAAATGTCTCTAATTTTTGGATGACAATGACTATTGAACAAAAGAAAAATCTTACGTAGAATCTTCCTCAGTGTTGTCAGCTTGATTTATTGGAGGAAAGTGCATTTTTACTTAATGAAAGAAATAAGAATTGAAGTGCATTAACAATTTCTAAAGCAGTCTGTCTGTTTTGCTGCCAGCATCCTTTAATTAAGCTGGACAAAATAAGAACTTATGCTAATAAAGCACAATGATTGTATCTGCAGCCTTTTACATACATATAAACTTTAGAGAAGGCACTTTTTTGTAGCGATAATAAAAAGCTCTTGGAGGTTAGATTGAATGAAAGCACACGATTCATCTTTCTCAACTTTCTTGAATGCAAAGTGAAATGAGACTGTTTGGGATTAGACTCAGACTTTAATCTCATTTTGCTAGATGCAATTTCAAGGAACTACATGAATGTGAATATAATTACTTCAGAGTCAAAATAAACTTAGAAACTATCCTCTTATGACTTTCATTTTAAACACAGATTACCTATGGAAAGAAGACGAAGAAGAGAATCTTCCAGTTGTGAATTTTAATAACCACCAGTGAGTTTATTCACAATGTTTTGATCAAGAATATTGAACGCATTTATTAGGATTTCTGACATTAACTATCCTGACCGAGCCTGTCCCTAGAACCAAGCAAAGTTTGGAACATGCATCCTACTTTCTGCTCCAAACAAATTCAAATTACTAAATAAATTCAGAATAAGAAGATAGTAGATTTTTTTGTTGGTTTGTTGTAATAAGATGCAGTATGCTACAAACCCAGCTCATATTTGCACAGAGAGATGAAAGCTACCTCAAATTCATTGTTTCCTTGTATATTTTGTTTATCTCTTCCATCATTGGTATTAATTTGAAAGTATGCTTTTTAACTGAGTAAGCTGTCTGGAAACATAGTCCTAAGATATTTAGCATGATACTTTATAGCAGCCACAGAACTTTGCCATCATAGCCTGGTTTTAGTTTTCAAGGTTATTTTACTCATTTGATGTCATGATGCACTATTCACTGAATTAATGGTTTGGAAATACTTTTTGAATGTTAGAGACCTACCAATGAATTCCTCCTTTAGTAACTAAAATATCTCAGAGATTTTACAATAAACTTTGATAGGGAGGGATATGAGGCATAAAGTACTTTTTTTTTTATTATTTTATTTTAAGAGAGGATACTCAGTTTTAACATTCATGGATATGAACTACAAATTTGAATTACTTCTTTCTTAAGCTATTGGCAAAAATCCCTAAAGTAAAACAAAAACAACAACAAAAAAGTCAGGTCATGTTGTTTCTCAACTTTAGTACCACTTTTCTGCCAAACTGAATAATGATATTCTCTGGTCACATGAAGTGAGCAATGAGAAGCTCCTTCTTTTAACGTATTACAAAGACCACACAAATCAGAGACTCTTCATGGACTAACTGAATTCCAACAGAGATGTAATCTAGCAAATGCATTTAAAAGTGGAGTTATTTACCTGAGTAATTTCCTGTATGCGCTTTGCGTATTTCTACTTGCACTTATCTTTGTATTCCACAGCAGGATGGAACAGTAATAAAAAAAAATCACCATGAAAGACTGTTTCCTGCAGTTACTCAGTCTGTCCTCAAGTCAGTGGGATGCCAGCTACAGTGAAGACAGATTTGGGTCTTCTGTGCTCTTTAAGGAAGTATATTATTTAAAAATAACTGGGATTGTTGTCATGGCAGTTGGACTCAGTGATTCTGTGTGTCTCTTCCAACTGAATTAGTCGTTCTGTTGACCTGGAAATCCTCTATGTCATTCCAGCTCCTCAGTGCCTAAATGTAATTTGTATCTGTATGACTTCACTAAAATACTGAATTCTGAGTATTACTAGCAGCTCTGAACTAGAAACACCATTTACTGCAATTCTTATTTACTGGGATGCAACCAATGACAGTGATGTCCCACAAACACAGAGGTCCTCACACACTAACCAGTATCATCGGACCTGAATTCTGTCCTTCACTGGGATTCTGCTGCTTCTCTCACTGAAAACATCACGTCACCTCAATCTCATCCTCAGCACACCCTCTTGTTAAGTGAAAGCAACCAAACTTCAAATACATTTTCAAATACATTTCTTCTGCACAGGAACAAGACTGTAGGGAATGAATATTCTTCTCCTGTATCAGCATTTTCTTGGTATGTTGTACAAGATGACTTTCCAAATATTTTAAAAACAATTTGAAAGAAGTCCACAAATGGAACAAAACTTCAAAATTTGAAACCTTTATCTGTACAATGAGAAAAATACAAAGCAGATCTGTCCTGTAGTTCATTCAGGCATCCTCACCCCCCCCTTTTTTTTTTTTTTTTTTTTAAGGAAGCTACAGTAAGATGTGAGGTACTGGAACCCAAAATACTGTGAAACCCATAGAGATACTTCAAGGAAGGAGTAACTGCAGGAGTAATTGGATTCACACCATTTATTGACTGTTGACCTCTTCCACCCTTCCGTTACCTTATACATTTGCTACAATGATGGAAATTATATAAAATATATTGTAACTGGGTAAGTCAATGGGATATGAATATGAAGTGGTAGAAAGGCAACATAACTAGAATAGTATTGAACAGGATCAAGAGATATAAAAATATGCAAGTTCAAAAAGTGGAAAGAATAGAAGATATTGTTAACTCTGTTTCTTTAGTGCTTTGTCAATAAGTTGGTTTTTTTTTATCCTTTTACATTTACCCTTTCCTTACTTTCTTCACATACTCTCACTCACAGATGACACTGTCACCATTACATTTAAGGTATCACGTAAAGGGAAAGGAGACATTATAAGGAACAAATGCCAATAACACATTAATAGCAACATGTGGGACCACACTTATTCTCATCAACAGTGAAAAGAGCAGAAATCAAAAATCCTAAATAAATGCTAGCCAGAGTTTAACAGTCACAAGAAGTAGTATAGAAGAAAAATTTTCCATACCATTCTGATTGAGCAAAAGAAAAAGAAAATATAAAAAAATTTATAGGCAGTTCATCTCGGCTTCCACTTATGGACAAGCTTGGTGATAGGCCTGAAACTTCATCTCAAAGTTTTGCACTATCGCACAGGTGAACTGAAACAAAACCTTTGATGTTTCACTACTAAGTTCCCTATATACATGATATTTCTACACTTTTGTAAGCATATGCATGCATATATATAAACACTGCATACATCCTCCTATATAACCTCATTTTATACCTCACAACTAGGCTAAATCCAGTCAAATGTATAGTGGCAGATATTTTAAGCCCACAAACTAACAAACAAATAAATAAAAAACATTTTAACAGCAGCAGGTCTAAAGCAGTCAGAATTCACTGTCAAAAATTAAATTTTAAATCATTTTATTTATTTTTTTATGATTTTTTTAACAGGACTCTTTTTACATATTATTTCTACCAATCCTTTTAGGCTTTTCTTTTTGCCTAAGCAAGCAAACAAACAAACTCCAAAACCATGAAAAAACTAATAAATTAAAAACTGTGACATGGAACTGAAAATGAGAAAAATATGTAGGGTCAAATACAGTAAGCATTAATCAATTAATCAACATTGCTGCACTTTGTAGAATCATAGAATGGCCTTGGTTGAAAAAGCCCGTTAAAGATATAATTTCAACCCGCTCTCTGTAGGTGGGGTAAGTTTTGCTAACACTGGAACTGCTTCTCAGCACTAAGATATTTTCTGTATGTTCATCTTCTACTTTTAGGTGGAAAATACAGTTTAACTTAAGATGCTTAACGTGTTTCTTGGGTACTAGCTCCACTGCCTTTTACCTCTAATGTTAAGGCACACATAAGGTGTATTGGTTAACTTCTTCATAGCCTACATTAAAAACCTTTATGATGGCATAATCAAGGGATATCGTGGGCAGCTGCTACTCACTGTTGCCATCTAATGGTACAGAGCACATCTCAAGTGTGCAGTGAAATAGAATGAGGGAAGTTTTTTCGAAATTTCTCAATTTCACAGGAGTTCATCAGTCTAGAAAGCTGTATTTTTTGTCCCCATGTAAGTTTAAGTAATGCTTATGTGCATTTATGTGTGTATATGCAGCGCTAAAAACAATAAAAAAAAAATACCACTTCAATATAGTGGGGAAAATCTATTACACTTCAGTAATTACCGTTCTTTTTTTATTCCCAAAAAAACTTTAAGAAAAATGATATAAAAAAGAAAAAATAAACAAACAGTATATCATTTCAATACATTTTGGACTTTTTCTTCCAATTAAAACTTTGCACAAAAAGTGAAACAATACAAGAGAAGAAAATGAGGAGAAGAGCCTAAAGGCTGTAAACAGGCAGCAAGAGAAGTGATTCAGCAACAAAAATCTCAGGTGTTTTTCCTTCCAGAAAGCAGACTGTAAGGTAACTAGTAAGGATTCTGATTAACAAACTGAAGAGTATTGGCAGGATAATCAACTGTTTCAGCAGAGGCTAAAAGAAAGTCTGAGAAAGACTTGAATTAAGTAAGTTAAAAATTATTATTTTAAAAATAACAAGACTGTCAACAGTAACATAAGCTGTGTTTTGTGGAGAGGCCGTAGTATGACAGAAATATGTATAGTACAAACTTAGTCATTCACACCAGGGAGTCTGCTTGTTCCAGCACTCTGGTTAGGCTTCAGGCTAGAGACATAGCAGTTAATGACTTGCTCACAATTAATGTTCAAGAGCTAGTTTTGAACCCACAGAGTACAAACTGTTAGTCTGTGGAAAAAAAACTTCTATAAACTATACAATGAGAAAAACATTTTCACATCCTATATTTCCTGACAGTTTCTTACTGAATAGGCAGAATTACAAGTAATGCCCAGATTTTGTACATTATTCATCAGAGAAAACAGCACAGATTCCTATTTATGGGCTGCCACTGAAGTATTCTAATTTGTACAAAGACTTCTATTATTCCGGAACAAAATACCAAGAAGGTCTAATTTCCCCATCCTTATAGAAAAGAACTTCCTCAGCACTTCACAATACAGATCACACTTCAACAGAGAAGTGAATCACTTCTCTATTTGAGATAGAGAACGAAAACTACCTGCAAAATAAATAACTATTTTGATGTTACTGCCTTGAAGTCACTGATTATTTCTCCTCTTTTGAAATGAGTAAATCATACAGCTCCTTTTGCTCATATTTTACATGAGGAATTGCTACAGAATCTACTGTGAACCAGATTCCCTGGGCTATGAGATCTCTGACTGGTTGCTGCTGCCATATCCACGTCCTGGAACCACTGGCGCACAACTAACGCATGCTTATCACATTACTGCAGTATAACCTCCCTCACATTTACAGTTAGGTTGTCAGCTCTTGTGTTTAGCCTTGTATAGAATTTGAGATGCAATTATGCAACAGAGCAAAAATTAAATAAATAAATAAAACAAAACAACACCAAACGCTCTAATGCAATGTCACCTCTTTATGATGCTAGGTGCGTGCTCATTAGATCTCCTGGAGACTGTAATGTTTTATGAGCATTATGCATCCAGGTTCTCAAGGAGAAGTGATAAAGTCATAAAAATTCTGATATTTGCTTCCTTCTCATTTTCTATTTACATGAGATTGCACTAACGCTGTCAATTATCCAGGCATCATTTGGTTTTTGGAGGACAGTACTTTCCTATTACTGCTCGGGTAAGAGAAATGCTCTGAACAGCATAATTTCAATTCTTTACAGCATGCTTGGAAAGAGACAGAGAGGTTATTCTTGAATTTTAGGATGGACTCCATTTTATTTATGACTTTGGTATTGCTCTTCATTTTTATTTTTAGTGATAATGGATTGCTTGCTGTTTTTGATAAGCAATGTCAAGGTGCTTTGTGAATTTTACCTTGTTATGATCTCCTATATATGTGATACGAATACATAATGCTTTATGAATAGAACTACCAGTTAAACTGGGGTAAAATGAAGAAAGTTCAAATAATGCAGACAAATATAAATACTACAACAAAAATAACATGGCTTTGCTCTTCTGGTTGTATGAATTTCTATCCTGGGGCATTCTGCTGGGATACATATTCATGTTGTAAGCTCACACCCAGAGAATGGCAGTCAACTCAATGTCAGGATGGAGATCAGTGATAAGTGCTGTCCCTCAGAGGCTGGTACTGGCACCAGTGCTATTTAACATCTTCATCAGTGACATCAGCAGTGGAATTGAGGGCAAGTTTGTGGATGACACCAAGCCGTGCGGTGTGGTTATGTGTCTGAGGAATGGGATGCTGATCTAGACAGGCTGAGCAGTAGGCCCAGAAGAACTTCATGATGTTCAACAAATCCAAGTACAAGGTCTTGCACGTGGGTCATGGCAATCCCACATCAATACAAGCTTGGGAAAGAAAACATTGATCACAGCTCTGCCAAAAAGGACTTCAGGGTACTGGTGGATGGCAAGCTGGACAAGAGCCAGCAATGTGCCCTCAAAAGCCGGAAGGCCAGTCGTGTCCTGCACTGCATGAAAAGAAGCATGTCCACCAGATCAAAGATGGAGGTGATCCTACTCCTCTGCCCTGTCCTGGTGAATCTTCACCTGAAGCACTGAGTCCAGATGTGAAGTTGTTAGTACGGGAGAGATGTAGACCTGTGGGAACACTTGCAGAGGGGGGCCACAAAAATGGCAATCCACCCAAGGGATGGAACACCTCCCCTAAGAAAGAGCTGGGGCTGTTTAGCCTGGAGAAGAGAAGACTCCATGGAGACCTGATAGTGATCTTTCAGTATCTAAAGGAAGGCTATAAAGAAAGAAGGGGAAAGACTCTTTATCAGGGTCTGTTGTGACAGGACAAGCAAAAATGGTTTCAAACTAAAAGATGGGAGATTTAGACTCGATATAAGGAAGTTTTTTACAGTAAGGTTACAATAAGGATGATGAGGTTAACCTAAGAGTGAACAGGTTGCCCAGAGATGTGGAGGAAGTTTCCTCTTTCAGACACATTCAAGGTTATACTGGATCATGCTCTGAGCAAACTGACATAGCTGTAGATGTCTCTGTAAAGGAGTTGGACTAAATGACCTTTAAGGGTCCACTCCAACTCAAATGATTCTATGATTCATCTCATCCAGTGAGCTGGTTTCAGTATACATCAGCACTAATTCAACTACCGCTACCATAATGAGAGGAATCAATGAATACTAACATTCCTAAATCACAGTTTGGAAGAAAACCCCACCTACTAATTCACTTAGTATAATGTTTAGATTTTCAAGGACGTTGCTTCTCTTTAAAGCTGTTATTGTCCGTATATAAGTACATACATATTTAGAATACAGGCTATGATATTCATTTTCAAAAAATCCAGTATCCCAAAATCTAAACACATAAATGTTTCTTCATCATCTTATCGCATGTTAATAACATGTACACTACTTCATCTGGCTTTATGAAATTTAAGGCTCAGTGAAATGCATGAACGTTGACAATTTATCCTATGTTTGATAATTAAAGAGAAATAAAATTCTTCTGTTATAGTTAAAATGATCAAAATTCCACAGACTTAGTTCACTATTCTACTAAAATAAGAAAAAATTCTGTAAAGACCATCTTATCTAACACTTGCCAAATGTGTGGAAAACGGTTTACATTCAATTGTTGATGGAAATTAAGTGTTTAATCTTGGTTCAGACTATCAAAGCCATTGGTAACCACAGACAGTCACACAATTTGTGGATCCTTGAGTGACAGTTAAGTTCCTAACAGCCAATAGAATATTTATGTGAAAGCGCCAATGTAAAAGTACTGAGATATTCAGAAGTATCCAAAAATGTCAGTTGGAGAATTCTAGGAACCTAGGAAACGATGCAACTGGTTTAATACTTTTAATAATCCAGGTATTATCAGGTAACTTCCTCACCATCCATGAAAATCTCATTCTGTTAATAAATCCTTTTTGGAAATGGGAAGAACTTTTTCTCTTTTATTTCTACACCAAATACAGAATTCATTAGCATTGAATTTTATTAGATTATATTATCACTGTATGATAATGAAATTCTGTACTTATCTTTTATTAAACTTCTATACTGGGGAGATTGCACCGAATTACTTCAAAAATTGACCAAAAAAACTCCTCCAAGTTACAGCTTGCTAGTATGTCTTGTCGTCTCTACATCTGTCATACTGAAAAACCCTTAGGGAAATGAACAATCTTCATTTTCTTTTCAGAGCACCGAGTACAAGGCACAAGTTTAAATAATAAAATTAATAATGTATTTATATGCCAAGTCACATAGAAACATCAAGAAACTTCTTTTATACTGCTTTTCTCCTCTGTTTTTTTTTTTTTTTTCTTCACATGAAATATGCAACACCAGAAAATAGCATATCATCTCTAAGTTTTATAATAATAATTATCCAGGCCTAACTGCAAAGGGAAAAATTCTGGCTTCCTAATTTTGTTTGCTCTTTTTTCATAAGGTCCCACAGACTTGGGAGTCGCCATCAAGTTCTCTACAGACGCAGGTAATAACGAATAATAATAAAAAAAAGGACTGAGGAAAACCATAGCATTTTCTAGAGAAGAAAACCTGAAATCTTTATGACAACCTCTTAGCTTTTTTTTCTTTTTTTCTCCACTAAGAATCTGATGTTTCTCCCCTTTCAGTATGAGAACTTTTCAGGAAGGAACTACTGCTGCCAAGCGAGAGCAGAGCAATGCAGGACTACATCACAGAAACTGCTCCAGAACAAACCTTAAAATACTGTGTGGAATCAAAAGGATACTGGAGCCAGCTATTGTTGACTTCTGTTTAAATAAGAGTGATCTTGAATAAGAATTGAAGCCCAGAAGCATCCTCTATGATTGCAAGCATTTTCCACAAAGGAAAGTTTTTTTTCTCTATCTTCAATATCCCTGACTTCACAAATGTACAAAAAGTGACAACTATAACACTTAAGTCTATAAGAATATAACCCATCCATGTTACAGTCTAATTATAGTAACTGGGGTTAAGTATTTATAGCAATTCCTTTTGCTTATTAAGCATCACTATACCCTCAAGCCAAGTTCCCTAGCAAAGAACAGTCAAGATACATTTTTAATGCTACCTATATTCCCCATGGTACATCATTAATTTTTATTTTTTTTTCCCTGTCAAAGATGTATGCCTTCTAGGCACCAAGGTTTTAGGTTTAGATAAGATCCATTTGATTTTGCAGCTGTATCAGTGTGTGTATTCATTTTTCTAGTTTGCTTTGGATTGCTTTTTTTTTTCTGTCTGAGATACTTTTTAAACTAAATCTCAAAGCCAGCTTGGCATTGGGAGCACACTGTATGACTCACATTTGAGGAAGAATTGTCATATTGTCTCTTTCCCTGTTAAATTCCCATCTGTCTTTTGGAGATTTCATTTGGGCTATGGGAACACCATTTGGTCATGTACAGCCCTGTGTATAGCTCAGTAGTATGCAATACGGGGCAAGAAAAGAAGACCTTATCATTTCCTGTAGATTTCTGAGTTAAGATTCCCAAAGCATTTAAGGATATCTTGTGAATTTTCTATAGCATTAAAAGAAATGAAGATACTGTTTAGCATTAGGGCAAAGACAAAAAAAGGGTATCTGTTCACATCTGGCATACTTCAAAACAGTTTTTATGACTGGTTGAGATGTATTTAACTCAAATTCTGTTGTCCTAGGACTGACATTTCTGTATTCTGATGACTTAGTAGACAGAACAAGGTTTTAGAAGTCAGGGCTCCTGGTTGTCTTGTAAACTACTCATTTTATTGTATAGTCTCAAGGAATTAACAAAGTCTCAGTTTTCACTTTGCTAAATGGTTCTTGTTTTACACTGATGCTTATACTCCTACAGATTCATCCGGGTCAGTACTTAAACTCATTTTTAACTGAATGTGTGCACTGAACTTAATACATTTTACTATCAGGTTTTGATAAAGCTTTAATTATCTAGTTGAACCTGAGCACTAGATTTTATGTATTAGGTAGAAGATATTAGATTCATCCTTTCAGCATATCTAGCAAAAACTATTATAAAATGTTGGTAGCAACGTCAGAGAATACATTGACCTTTTACATAGCTGGGAGGTACAAAGCCCATCCATACATGTGAACTATCATTAATTCAACACCAACTGCGACTTTTTCACTTCTCATAAGACAGAAGTAGTATTATGGTTTGTTTGTTTGTTTTTTGTACCCTACTGAATGAGAAACAAGGATACTAGTAAGTAAGATTTGCTAGAGGTTAAGTACAAAGCCTGAAATGTCCATTTATCAAAACAATTACTTTTACGTTTTTGTAATGTGTTTGTTTTTGCAGTCAAGACCATAGCTTTTTAACTCTTCTATGCAATCATACCTGTTTATGTTATGTGGGTACAATTATCAAAACCATGCACAAAATGCAGTAATTCTAGGTGCACATAAGCAAATTAATCACATATGTCTAATGAGGTTTCAGACCCAAAGCCAGTGAGCTAAAAAACTATCTTTGGCACTGATTTGACTGATAATCATGTGTCACTCTCAATTTTATTGAGAATGCTTGGAATCCATTATTGCATGCAAGTCCTTGATTTCTCAAAGGTATCAGAAGTAAACAGCCAAAATCCATAGAAACTGCTTATGACTTTAATTATCTATTTTATTAATAAATCTACATCATAAAAATTAAAGAAAATTGTTCAGGAGATTGGAACATGATGAAAGCAAGCTCAGAAACAAGTACACAGAGGTCTTAATACTCTGTGAAACTTTGAAGGAAGCAAGATGGATTACACTGTTTCAAAAATACCACATTCAGGATTTCCATTTGCAGACTTGACCTGTTATGGCTCAGCAGCATGTTTTTGGCAGTGCTGTTTTTCTTTTAATCTTAGTTTAATTTAGCTACTGTTTGAGGGAGCTCTACCTTCTCTACTACGTTGCCATGAAGTTACATAATGACTTTGAGACTGGAAGAAAATTTGATTATTAGGATCTACTGCCATAACGGGAGTTATCCCAAATAGATCACTGAAATAACTGTATGACATGTCAATATCAATACTGCTTGTCTGCACTTCACTATAGATCTTTCTGCCAGAACCTATTAAGATTTAACACTTCTTTTTGATCCAGTGGTGATTTTTATTTATTTTTCTCCATAGAGACCAGAAACCAGGATAAAGTGAAGCATCCTTAATAACCTGAAATCACAGCTTGTGGCTCAGAGAAGGAATTTTAGGGGGGGGTTACCATGAATTCGGGAAACACAACAGGGACACATTATGTGATAGTAGAATGGAATCTAATTCGCTGCTAGTCTCTCTGTATATGCTAAGCTAATTAAGGTCACTTTAATCACCATAAATTTACCATAATGAGAAGATTCACAGATTATGCAAAATAGCATGCTACAGCACATTTCATTTTTGTATGCAAAAGAAGAGCATAGATAACAGAAGATAAAACTGGACTTTAAAGCAAGTTTCACTAGGTCATACAGATTTGTTTCTCTTAAGCTCTAAATTACAACCCAGGTATACAACAAAGGATTTAAAAGTGGATTTCATACCTCAGAGAAAAATAAAATCACATGGTAGAATTAACATTGAAGTAACACATTACCTTTAAAGAATGAATTTAAACATTCTGAATGATATTTAGCAATTCAAAATTACGTTCAAGAAAGAAATTTCAAGACAACTGGAAGACAGAAGGACTATTAAATTCAAAGAGTTTTTCAAGCAGGCTGTATACATAAAGAAGCATATATTTTACAGCAGTATCTGAAGTTCAGGACGAGGTATCTTCTACCCCAGACTTCATTTTCAAAGACCTCACTGGTCTCCTGTGTCACACCGCTTGATCAGTCACAGAGAACGTAAGATTTCTAGAGAATTCTTGGGTAGCTTGGAAATAGGAAAGAATAGCATTGGCTATATGGCTATATCATGTACCTATTAATTCTTGTTTCCTAATTTCTTATAGAAGTACAAGCTCTTATTGGCTGTTGGAGACAGGGCTAGAGCTGGTAGAAATGTACTTTAAGTATATGCTATGAGGAAGTCTTTTAAACTCAGGCCCCTATGTAACTCAGTAATTCCTATTAAACAGAACTCTTCCAAACTTGATATTTAGGACTGAAGTTTCAAATGCCTGAACTGACTGACTGAATTCATTTAGATTCATTAGAATCAAATTTCATGCATAGTACAGTAACTCTTGTCTTATTAATGCAAAACCAGAGCATGTAGACTGAATCTTTGTAATACACCAATTATTCAGACCTGCCCAATCAAATTTTCTGTGTGCAGTAAAAACACAAAGGTGAGGATGTTTTCATACCTGTAGAGCACTTCATTTGAATATGCATTTAGAAGTCAAATATACAAGTGATCTTGTAACAGCTCTGATAACAGCATCAGAGGCTACACAGAATTTACTGCTGGAAAAAGTTGACTGCTTCTGCTTAGCTGCCTGACACTGCCCAGCATCTCTCTTTGTTCCCTTCTGGGAGAAATGCAGATTCTGTAAACATAGACAGGGGAGAGTGAGAGGCTGCACAGAGCTACGCAGCACAGAGTGCCCAGATACTTCTGCCTATTTGATGAACTAATTGTTAGACATATGGCAGAACAATCAAGGATGGATAAGTCAACATTAGTATATAACTTGACTGACTGGATAATACATCGATCACTTCTGAAAGTAATGCCTTATATTTATTTCCATGGAAATGACAAGGGGTAGAAGGACGACAATGATACTATCAGACAGACCAAATTCTCAGCTACAGAACGCTATTTTTCAACAGTCACCACCATTAACTGGGCACTTTTTGCTGGTGATGAACAAGAGCCTGCATGCCATACTCATAAGAATCTGCACCAGCAGAGGTGAACCACAGTCACTGATAAAATGCACCACTTAACACCTTACTGTGCTCACATCCACTGATTGGTCTCCAGAAACATTCAGCAAGAATTAATGAATGTCAATGGGTGCCATTTTTTCCACGTGGTGGAACTCAGGGACACCTTTGCTACATTCACTCTTCCCTGTCAGACAACATTCTGTTAGAATATTCAGGCTGTACCTAAGAGACTGAAAATTATCGGCAACAAAATGTTCCATCTGATCAGAAAACTAGTGCAGTATGACAGGCACACATTTTATTTTGTTTTTAACAAGGGGCCTGCCTCAGAACTGTGTATTCTGAACTTGAGCAAGAACTTGATTCTCAGAGCATTGGCTTGTTTCTGAGTACTCTCACACCATATACCTCTGATATTCTCAGCAGGAAAGTGAATGCAAATAGAATTGCACCATGGACTGGAGCACACTATACAGAAACTATCAACTCATTTTTAAACATCTATTGGACAGAAATAAAGCTTTTGTGTTGTTACCCCAGGTTGAATTTAGGGATATGTTCGACACTGATCCTCAAAAGCCTTTCTTTATCTTTACATGTAAAATTTGATTGTTCTCCGAATTATCAAAGGAAAAAAATGATTTATTTTTTATTTCTATTCTCCACAATACAAAAAGCACAAACAATAGCTCTGAACCATTATGTGCCTAATTTACAGTGCTGATTATTTACTGCTTATTAATAATAATTGCTTATTATTCTCATTTCAGTTTAATGTTAGTAAATTAAGAGAATAAGGAAAACATTCACACTGCTTTCTCTCTCATCTTAAATTCACTGTTTAAAAAAGTAATTTCCTAGCATTAGTTAGTGATTTTTCCCCTTCAAATCTTGTCACTTACCCCATCTTATGCACTGAGAATATTTATAGGTGTTTTTTTTTTATTTTTTTCTTTTTTTCTTTTGTGACTATAATAAAAATAAATAATGAGAAATATCTACAAGAAAATATTTTTTGAGTCTTGAGTTATTTGAGGTTTTTTTGGTGCTACTCTCAATGAAAATCAGTGTTCTTCTCTAGCTGAAATTTCAGATGTAGGTAACATTAAACCACAGTACTTTTAAAAACTGAACTACAGATGAAATTGCACATTTGCATGTAAGTGCAAGCATTCTCCATAAAAAAAAAACAAAAAAAAACCATGCCACTTTTGAAGTTATTAAGCTGTGATTATCTCCCGATTCTTTTTTTATTTTTTTTTATAAATAAAACACAAGTCCCTCTGATACTTATAGCTGCTGAATAAACGTCTCTTCCACTTTTAAAATATTTTTTTCAAAGAATTTCTATGAGAATGGAAAACTCAGAGAATGAAAAATCAAAAGAGGAATATGACAAAATTTGCTTACAATGCATAAGCAGCGGAAGGCAAAATGGTGTCATTCTTACGTGATCTCTAATTCTGGCCTTATATACGTGTCACGTTCTCCAAACAATGTAGCAGGGTCCAGGTTTTTAAAGAACATTTCAACACAGGCCAAAAGACAGGGAAGTAAATGCCTCAGTTCAGAAGATTTTATGATTCTTTTCACCCCAGAGCCGCACAGTACTTAAGAGCACACCCATTTCAGAAGAGAATCAAAATACCTGCCTTTTCTTTCTTTAAAGCATCACTGTTTTCAATGGTGTTTTGAATAGCACTGAAGGTCTTTTCTAAGGGAATTATTCTTTATATGGAGAGAATTATTTTGGTTACACTTCGGTTTCTGGATCAGGACCTGTTAGAAGTAGGAGACATACAGAACATTTCTAGGCTACCCCCCTTTGGTGATACCAGCTGACACAAACACAACAGTTCTTAAACAGAGACAGAAGTAAAAGAAAGATGAAAAAATGATGTAGACTTAAAGAGACTGGACTTTTAGCTAAGTTGAAAAGTTCCCAAAACAGAGTAATAAACGATTCTTGGCTGCCTTGTTCTACCTGCATAAACCCCCAGAGCAGAAAATTTACCACACAACCTTTCAATTTATTAACAAAATGCAACTCAATTGAATTCATATAAAATGTGATGACCCTTGGAACAGTTAAGGCCTGTTCAAGAGTAAAATTTAGAGGTAGATTTTTGTCATTATTTCTTACATCCAGAAAAGAAGAAAAACATTTTACATTGGAACATATTGTTAATTTCTACTTCCACTCGCTGGCGCTGAGATTTTCAGTAACAGGTTTGCTAAACAAGATAAATCAGTAGAGTTAAGTACATGTTAAGTACTTCTTAGACAAAGCATTAACATTTTACCATTCATATTTTATTTTATATGCTTTTTAGACATTGCAAATATATTTTTGTATTAGTTATAATAATAAATTACTATATANTTTTTTATTTTTTTTTTTATAAATAAAACACTGATTAAATAGATCGTTGTACTTTATTACTCTCTAGACAGCCTTCATCTATCTAGCTGGACCATGAAGAATTTATCAACAAGTGATGCATTTTTGCCTAAAACATCTTTCCTTGAATTTCAGACTATACTTAAAAAATTTAAAGGAATCCCTACATCTATGCCTGAAATGAGGAAGCTCACGTGGTGAAGCATACGCTAACAGGACGTAGCAGTGTTCTGGTGTTGGTTTGAAAACGTTGCTGTATCTTATCTTCAAGCAACTTAGAAGTAGCTGAATTTAATTTTCTGAACTGGATTTTGAGCCTGCTATATATTTAGTGTATATATATATATACACTATCACAGAAACAATGCAAACTTTTAGGAGAAGAGCCATGAAACATCTGGGGCTGAATTTGACATAGCACAAATCGTCTCTACTATTTTATATTTCATTTAAAAGATGGGACATGAATGCAGAAGAGTATTTCATTCTGTTACCAATACCATCACATTTTTTTAAACATTCATTTTTACTGATATTTAATTGTTGCTAATGCTGCCTGCTGTCTTTATTTTTTCAGAATTAATGGCCCAACGACTAAATAATGAAACAAGATCATCTTCTTAAGTCCAATCTAAGGTGCGCAGCTGTTAGGAAATAATTCTATTTACGATTTTCCTTGGGTTTTCAAGTCTTCAATCTATCCACGTTGCAAAAGGCCCACAGTATTGCCTTCCTACAAAGTATCTCACAGTGGTTTAGTTATCCAAGTAACAGTTGTAGTCACTTTCCTTCATCACAGATAAAATTTTAGTTAACATTTCAAATATGCAATGAAAAATATTGTGTTGATTTTTAGTTTAACTGTTTTTTGTATGACTTGTCATCTCTGCTAGAAAAGACCAATTAACAGATTGAACCTAGAAACAAAACTTTATAAAACAGTCAGTCTTATTTTGACATATAATGTTTACTGTTTTGGGAGCTGTTATTATTCAGATTTGAGTTTTGAATTGTTGTTTAAAACTGAATGGCTAAACAGGAATAAACAGAAAATAAAAATTCCAATTTTGCCTTCTAAAAGAAGTCTTATTTTTTACAGTAAGGTTTGGTTACTATAGGTAATTTACTGCATTAGTATTTGGACACAGTGAAGTAAATAACTGAAATTTCAAATTTTAGACAAGGCTTGGAGTGGCTGAATTGCATTTGCAAGATAATGCTCAAGAGAAATCGCTCCTATTCTCCACATCGATGGGCTCTATTCAGCAGCTTCTCAAAGCATTTATCTTTAGCTGAATGGTCAAGTGATGTTACAGCTAGTATTTATTTTTTTTAACATAATTAATACAGTGTTTCTTTCCAACAGTTTTCAGTCTTTACTAGACCTGCCACACAAGGGACATAATTGACTTCAAAATAGTTCTTTAGACAAAACCAGTGCATCAGTATAATTTCCAATCGGATATATTAATGAGATCATCGCCTTAAGACTTGGAATTAAAAATGAAATGGTCACATTTGATTCTTGGCTGTGAGAATCTAGCACATTTGAGGGTGATTGTGTACTCAGTCTCCTTTCATGCTAATCTCAGGTTTCCCCAGTAGCTTATACACATGATCAGATCAGCAAAGCAACTGCCAGTCTGCAGTTAAAAATATAATAATAAATGAATCTGAAGCCTAATCTCTAAAAAAAAATCACAAAAAGTACAGAGATCATGAAGTCATCCTCCATAAGCACTTTTCCTCCTGCATACTTTCATTTATTTTCATCAACAACAAACGTAACTACATCTTTAGTTTCCTTCAAACAAACACCACAGAAAATATGACAAGAGTATAAGGCTATATGTATGTATCAAATTCACATTATAACTTCCTCTGCTGCTGGATCCAGTGTGAGACATAGCTTATCTTTTACAAGATAAACAAAAACATTTAAAATATGAATTGAGATGTGTACATTTAAGGGGTTGTGTGTTTTCATTTAAACCAACAGGTAGTACTGCTAGAATATTATCCCATTTGAATTAATCTTATCTTAGGGATTGGAGGCTAGTTATGGTCTGCTTATTCAATGAAGTTTAATAACTGGTATTAGACAGTGTTGTAACCAATTATTAAAGTTCAGAAATGATCTAACATTATGACTGCCCTCACTGTGATAAAATATTGCTACATATCCATTAATACAGCAAATTGAGTACAGAAGTTTGAAAACTATTAAAGAGAAGATGAAGTATTTAGTGTTCCTCTAGTAGTAGAAAAATAAGAGGAATATATAGTGTGATATCAAAGAAAAATATTTTGACTGTAGAGAAATTTTTTAAGGAGACTTCTAGTTCAAATGTTGTTGCTTTTCCAATGAGTTTGGAAAAGCATTATCAGGTGGTCTGAGAAAGTAAAAAGTTTGGATGAGATAGCATCACTGAATTCTGAGCTGAGGGGAAAGAACACACAGAAGCTAACTCACAAAGGTGTATCTACATCATATACCCCCAATCCTTCCTCGTGTTTATGAGGCAGAAAGAGAAAATGGATTTCCACATATCTAAGAACAGCTACCAGCTTAACATGTTCCTATGCCTCTGTCAATTCCTCTAAGCCTGGAACTTTGAAGTAAACAAATATCAATAGTCAAAAAACAGCAAACACTATCTGACATTCTGACTTCCTTGTATAAGCATAATGCATTCCTGGGACTTACATTACAGTTTATAACTACCACATCTGTTTTATTTTGTTCTATAGAAGATGAATATCAAATTATATTGAGATAAATTAAATTCTTTCCTTGTGAAACTGCCATTATTAGTACCAGTATCTCAAATCACTTGAGCAGTTTTGCTGACCTTGCCATGAGTAAACATCATCACTTAGAAGAAATAAAAAGGCCCAAATGACCACTTGCTTTGCCTTCCTAATTATTATTACCTCACTCAATTTCAACTTCGAATGTAGTATATTGTAAAAGTAAACAAAAAGAGATGAACAATTAAACTAATTCACAAATTTTGTGAGTCTCTACACTGAAGTAGAAAGTGATTTACAAAATCACATAAAGAGATAGGAAAGTATACTCCAATTGATTTTATTTGTATACAACCATTCCCAAGTTCCTAGAAGCAACACATCACTCACACAGCATTTTTCTGTATTACTTCCAACCTACTGAGAACACAATTAAGATTCACAGAAAGCACAGGGAGAGTGAAAGCTTTTTCTTAAAGATTTCTATCTACGTTTAAGAAATCTGCCATTACTCTTGAGTAAAACAGAATCTTCACAAGAAAGAATGAGAATGCAAGAGGTTAGCTTGAAAATCTGGCTAACAGTTTATGGAGAATGCAAATGTTATTAAATCTGTATTGAAGCCTCTTGATAGGAATCTGGCAGATCGTTACAAGGTATCTTACAATGTGTTTTAAGGGCTTTCAAATGATTTCCTGTATAAACTTGCTCACACCACTAAGCATAGACTTCTATGATTGTATCAGGATATATATCTATAAACTTAAGTCTCTGATTTTCAGTCTGCACATCACACACGTCTTTAATAAAGTCTTACAACTTTGTTTCATATACCTCATCTGCAGCAACACAATTGGCTTAAGAACGGCACGATCTTGTTGGCAAACTTCTTGAGATGGCTGGGATGTACTTTCAGATGCTGCGAAGGCATTACGTCAAATTTCAAGTAGTCATACAGATTCTTTGGAAAAGCCTATCTATTCCACTGCTTTCCCCCAAAAAAAAATTTAGACTTTGGAAAAAAGCAGCTGCCATTACTGTAAACATTTGAAATTGTAAATCACTGAACATACAGTGATGTTTTCAAAACCACTAGAAGAATGAGTCAGTCAAATCCTAGTGAGGATCAGCCATTAATGTCAAAAAGAGTAAAGCAGGGTTAGGCCATAAGAACTCTGAAATTAAGGATACTAAATACAACCAAGTGAAAGTCAGAAAGTTAGATAAGTGATCACAACTGGCTTAGTCAAATTGTTTTATGTTTACTGTATTTTAACTTTCCATAATAAATGAACTACATTTTTACTTTTAAATCTACAGTGAAACTCTAATCTCTGTACATAAATAAATAATATAAATTATAGCAGAAAAAATAGATGAAAATACTTGGATTAGTCAGAAAAAAATTTTTACCACGTATCCCTTGATGCAGCTTAATATTATAGCACAGCTACAATAATATATGCACTACTGTCCCCTCAAGTTGGCTCCTGAGGCTCATATTGTTCTTCTGCCTATGCTGCTTTGAATGCTAATAAGGTCCCAGAAAATTATAATTACCCTTGGGGACTACATTCAAAGCTGCTCCTTATTAAAAAAAACTCTAATTCAAAGCCCAGGTCAACCCAAATTTTAAGGAGAACCTTATGCCATTTACCAAACTGGCACTTGTAAATTGCATTATTTGAACTTAACATTTAACACTCACTGCTGTTTCTTCTTGATTCTAGCATAAATAAAAGTTAGAAGCATAGATGGTGATGTGTTAAAAGAGATGCAATTAAAACAACAATTTTGAATTGTTCAGAGGACTAGAATGCCACATAGAGACGCAGAGTTCAAACAAATCCCAACACTGGGAAGATGTCACCTTGGTTTCTATAAATATAGCCCAATGAGGTTGACCTAATCATCCTGGTTTCTCAAATCCAGCCATGCATCCACAAAAACACCAAGAAAAAAAAAAAAAGAGAACTGTCACAGCTACTCCCAGGGAGGTAGATGCCAAATTCCTGTCTACATTGAGTTACCTACAGGCCCTAAATGCGTACAAATTACACAATTATTCTTATAAATCCTTTAGATTTGTGACAGATTTTTGTTTGTTTGTTTTTTTCCCCAGAAGGAATATTACCAGCTAATGCTGGTCTCGATTTAATTCTTAATTATAAGGCTTTATTTGAGTTACTCCTCCCCTGTAATTTTTTTGGATTTTTGATTTTGACATTGTCAAATAGCTAGTACTGCACAGACAGCATGCAGATGGTCATTTCACAGAAATACCTTCCAATCTTTTTGAAAAATCAGTATTTGTCCCTTAATTTAGAAATCCTTGAAGACTTGCTATCACATTCTCAAGTACCTCTTAGCCACCAAAATAATAAAATTAAATGTAATTTGAAATCAAAACAGGCAGTGAAGAATATATATATCTTTTTTTTGGAAAAGAAAAAAAAAGTCTAAATCAAGTTTGTGTTGCTTATTTGTGGATGAAGTATGATGAGCATCACACAGATGGCTAATGATTACCAAGCATATTAGCTTGGTCAAGTGGGTTATTTAGTTCTTGTCATCTATCATCCTTTATCTCCATCAACATAGCAAGACTTAATCTTTTATCTTTCATAGTCTCCTCTTAAGTTAATCAGATGTAATCAAAATGCAAGTCATAAAATATAACAGCCTAAAATCAAATCAACATTAATATCTCTCTCTGGAAGTAAAACACTTCTAAGAATTCCTCATCCACTTCTAATCTGATTTTCTTCTGATCTACAGGCAAAATATAGTAAATGTTAGATGCCCAAGAAACTGAGATTAAAGCTGCTTGTATGTGTAAGGTCTGTAATATGTTGTCTTTGGAAAACAGGTTGTAATAAGACATTAACATTAAAAACAAAAAAAAGAAAGAAAAAAAATACAGTTCAGAAAGCACAGCTCATTACATTTCAAAAAAAAAAAATAATAATTGATGCTAGATGTTTCATACTTCTATCTTTGCTATTTAAAATGAAATCTACAGCTACATGAATACAGATTACAGGTGGATATGCATTAAGTGCCATGACCCTTTGCATGCCAGACCTAGTAATGTCACGCTTACCCTTTCCAAAGGCAGAAGGATGACTTTGTAACATAGTCTCCTCTGAATTCGGTGAATATCCCCCTGCCTTTTTTTTTTTTTTTTTTTAAAGATACCTCATGAGCTCTCTAGGCTATCCTTTTTATTTGAAATTTTCATTCTCTTGAATCATCAAGAACATCCACAACTAAAGAAAAATAATCCAGTCCTTCACAACACAATCTTTTTAGCGGTTTTAATGCAATTTTCTCAAAAGGTCATTTTACAATGGGAGTTTGCAAGGTTCACTGATAGAGATCTAAATGAGGTATGAAGGGGGGGGTGGGGTGGGGGTGAAAACAGGTCTCTAGAAAGGAGCCTGTATGTAACATGTCAGTGCTTGTAGGAGGGGAACGTGCTAGTAAGATCCCACAATCTTGTATCTTGATGAAGGAGAACACACATTTTTGTAGGAAGAACACAAGAATTGGTGCAAGGTTGGTTACTGCAGAAACACCCAAGTATGTTCAAGAGGTTATTAGATCTTCTCCCACTCAAGGCAGCCCAGCTCAGGTGTATTTACACTAAACCACAAAGCATGGGTAACAAATGAGAGCACAGGAAGGTCACTGCGCAGTTGGAAAGCTATGATATAATAGTTATCATAAAAACGTGGTGAGATGATTCACACAGTTGGAGTCATGGGTTTAACGAAGAAGGTACAAGATCTAAATCCCTCATAGCGCTTCAACGTTTTCAAAAGCGTTGAGCAAATGGGGGATGAGTTTTAGCCTGCTACATTACTGGATTGAGTCTTTATTCCTAATTCGCTGGAAGAAAATAAATGACCCAGTAATGTAGGCACTCTGAGAACTTTCATTAGTTCACTGAAACCGCTGCAGAGTGTATGAATGAGTGAGGTAAGGTGAAGTACTATAATAGAGTATTTTAGTTGCACTGAATAGATGACTATTGCTAAACTGACTATATAAAGGAATGTATTATCTTTTTAGTTTCTGCCAAAAGCTCAGTGAACAACTTGGATCAAATATGAATATTAACATCTACAGCATTTGCATATTAACTAAGTATAAAGGTCACTGAAGCAGCAGTCACTGTGTAAAATTAAATTGCTCTGTTTACTGATACAAGTGTCTGCCGTACAGAAAGAATTAAGAACAGAGTGCTAACTAACAACAGAGCAGGCTTTCATAAACAAAAAAGAAGAAACAACAAAAAGATCTGTTCAGATGATCAGTATAAATATCCTGTTTGGAGAACATATCCATAGATGGAGATAGCTGTTTGTCTCTTTTTTGAATAAAAGCTACTCTGTTATTGAAATCTACTTGCACTCATTATAGAAGCTTTTGTTTCAAATTAATAGTACCTTAATACCTTGTCTATGAGGAAAATAACCTCATTGTTTTCACATGAGCAGTATTTTAAGAGACAAAAGAAGAAATTAAGTCTCACAATGAGATGCTCAGAAATGTCTGCATTTGCCTGGTAACATGCAGACATAACACCCTACTTTTGCAAAGTATCTTCTGAGAAAAGGCAATCAGTGCAAACATCACATACACAGGGAGGAGTGAGCTGCACGTGGTACTGGCCACAAGCCAATGACCTTATTAGCACACAGTCTAGGGTATTCAGAAAAGTCTAAAGAGCAATATGAAAGGTTCATAAATGAAGGTTTCCTTTATTTTACTCAGATTGGAAAATTTTAAGATTGAGCTCAGTATCAGTATTTTGGACTCCTTAGAGATGACTGTGTTGCAGAACTGAGACGCAGCACATGCATATAAATGCATATCTCTTACTGCTCACAGTCCTCCAATCAAGCAGTGCACCACTACATTGTACTAAGGACTGTGAACAATTCTTTCACTTCCAGGCCCAAATATTTCCACTGTCTTTATCTGGAGGAAGGGGTTGCAAGAGATATGAAAGATGAAAAAGATGACAACCTGGATATCTCAACCTTCTATAGGAAAACAAACAAACAAAGTTTGTTCCACATACTCCATTTAAATTGTTTAGAAGAAAAAAAAAATGAAAAGAAAAAAAGAAAGACCAAATTGCCTATCACTTCAGTATTCGTGCTCCACAGATCAGTCAAACACTCACAGCAGTTGTATTGTAGGATCATTACAGCTTTTTATCACACTTTTAAGTGAAGTCTTTCTGCTGTGTGTCAAATTGTAATTTTCACTGAATTTCTCATACTGTGAACTATTTAAAGAAAATTATGACAAAAAAGGTTCAACAAAATGAAAAAGTTTTTTTTAAAATAACTTATCTTTTGGAATCATCTTAAGAAACAGAAATCACCACAGCATTTGCTATAAAATTTTAGCTTTGATTATTTATCTCCACAAAATTTCGAATGTGTATGTAAGATTATGTAAGATAAAAATTTACCATGACAACCTGGATTTAAAATCAGGAATTGAATATAAATGATTTGCTAACTTCATCCATTTACCTAATGCTTTATTTTTATTCAAAGTATTTCTTTATTTTGTTGTGCATATGCCTCAAGGTCCATTGCTGCTGGCAAAAGCTCCCACACCAAGAGAACATCTGTCAAGACTGCAGGGATTTTGCTATTATCCACAGCTTCCTTGTTAATACATGGTCAATACTATGACTAGAAAACTCTCAATAAATATTCAGTAGGAAGATAAATTGCTATAAAGTTGGAACTACCAGCTGTCAATACAATTAGAGCTAAAAGAGCACTGGAGTTGGCCTCTGAGGATTGTATGAGCCATTTGGGAATTGATTTCCTCAGGGGTTACTCATTTGGACCTTTTCACATCAAAAAGAGACTATTTATTGAGAAATGCCATTTGCCAGCTCTTTACTACATTTCTATGCACATTTCCACCCTTCTTTGCCTAGATTAATGTTCTTTTGAAATATACCATTTTATAAGGTTGCAGAGATAAGTACACCTGCTGTTCACATTCTCCACTGATATATGGATTTCTTTTTATTAAATTCTAATGGCCTAGGCTGTAAATTTGGAGATCTATACTAGAAGTAAGATAGTACTTCTGTGCAGGGAATCCCTCACTTCCCTGTTATCATACTGAGGTTTTTATAACAAAAAATAATAAAGTGAAGAGGGCACAGAACAGAATTCAACCTCTGGGAAGTGAACAGAGTACAAATGAGGAACAGGCAAAACGAGCACTCTCTCTCTCCACCTACTTGCCACGTAGAAATAATTTTGCTAAGTAAAACAGGACAATATTACTTTTATTTATTTTTCAGACAGTCATTTCTTTTTCTTTCTTGAAGAATGTTAAACTGTTATTTCAGTGTTCTCCATAGTAGTGTGCATTCAAGCCTTCAGGCTATACTCATAAGCAGATAAGTCCTCTCACAGGACAAGTTTGCTTTATCCTGCAGATAACAGTCAAAACTCTTTCAGCAGAACAATTTTAAAAGATCAAATGCCAATATGAAAGAGTTCAAATGTTCCTTAGAAACACACTGCTCATGCTAAAATTCTGATGACATTTACTAGGACACTGCCCAGTTTTACATCTGCTCATCTTCTATTTCCAGGTTTACAAAGAAAATTATTAGTAAAGGCAGTTAAGTCATAAATAAATAAATAAAATACAATAAAAAAAAGCATAACAATTAGAGTTTTATTTCTGCAAAATTTCTTCAGTACCTTCAGAAAAGCATTATTCCAGAGTTGATACTGCATGGGAATTTACTACAGTTGCATTACAGTCTCAGACAACGCTGCAATTCTGACTAAAAGGATAGCTCCAAGCTCCTCCCAGCTACTGCTGCGCAAAAGCAAACTCTGCACCTTTTACTTCTCCTCAGAGGTCGGAGCAACTGATATTGTGTAATTGACTGCGCCAGCAACAGTAACGGTGTCTGAGCAGAGCTTCCTCAGACAGCCAACATAATGACTGGCTCTGTGCTTAAGTTTTGCTTACACGAAATCTCAACAACAGAGTCTTGATGTCAACAGCTTCTCAAACAGGTCTCTAACCTCCTGGATGTCAAGAGCCGTTTTTTTTCCCCACACTGACTTGAAAACTGCAGGAAACATCATGCCAAAAATGCATTTGTCTTGTGAATGCTTCAAGGCAAATTAAATAATGGCCACAGAGGTTAATAATATTGGTTGCACTAAATATTTAACTAGCATTTACCAAACTACAAAACGTCAGAATCCAACTGTGTATTTCTTCAGGTTGTCTGTACTTGTGCTCTTAAGTAGAATCCTGGGGGGGGGGGGGGGGGCTCTCACAGCACCGTTTTGCTGGCTCNGGGTCCTACACAGCACAGCTTTGACTGATCAAGCACTGAGTTTGTATATCCTTCACTTCTTTCCTTTTTACTGGAAGTGCAACTTAGTTACTTTCACTTGGATTCAACTTCTTCTATGTTTTCATACAACTACGACACCTTATTTTTTCTTTACTTATTTTTTAGCTATAACTACAAACAACATTATTTCTAAGGGAAGTACAAATCAAAGTAGGAACCAAATTAAAATAATAAGTCGCACTATCCCCTACCTGATTAGATTGCATTGGTATTGTTTGTGCTTTAGTTACTGGTAAAGTTTATCTTGGAGTTTATCATTTCTAATTAATTTATTATGAACCACCTATGCAACACGTCAACCATAAATCCACTGCAACACTTGTATAAAATGCCATTAAAGCACTGTTAGGCAGGCAGCATGTAAGAGTTGTCTTGGTATTTAATTCAGCCATGACTCAGTAGTTCTGCTTCAAACAGCACTCTCCTACAATGCATCATATCCTCCTCTTTCACTCTCTTTAATTACCATTCACTAAAATACAGTGCTACAGTAAGGCTTTTTGTTAACAGTACATACTTATGATTATACAGCACTGTTGTGATCCATGCCCTTACTTATTCCATAATATCAAACTGAGCTTTATTAAAAAAAAAAAAAAAACAACAACAAACAAACAACAAGCAACCTTAAATGCCAGTAATTTGTAAGGTGAACAAAGTATCCGATCTGTCAAATATGATATACTGAAAACAAATACTGGTATTTAGGAATATTAATACAATGGCAGCAACTATTTTAATGGAGAGCAGATGTAAAAAAGACCCAGTGATCCTGAGCATTTCCATTCAGAAAAGGCTATGAGGTTTCTGCTTTTATCATAAGGGAAAAAAAACAACCAACAAAGAAACTAGCCTACCAAGAATTTGGATGGCATTCTTTCTTCAGTATTCTCTTAATATCTCTCTTGTTTACTTCCTTTACTTAGTGACTTAACTATACTTAACAGTTATAGCAGAGTAACACAGTTTAAGTTGATTTGAACTCTTCCTGAACATTTCAGAAGGAAGAGTTCACCACTACCATGCCACTCTTCCAGATGACTTATTTTTAACATAGCAAATTACACATTACTACAGATACGCAGATGTCTGAGAAGTTTGATGAAACTGAATCCCATCCCTGGTTAGTCTGGTTTAAGAAGCTAGAAATTTTTGTTCTTCAATAGAAGATTCTCCATATTCCTGCTATTACACAAAACATAGCTAATAACAGCTGTTTGACTACATAAACTTACCCTATGACTTAACAGTTTCTATAAAAATCAACCCAAATCCTTAAGTTTTTAATATAAACACTGAAGGAAAAAAAAAAAAAAAGACTTGAAACATTTGAGAGCTTTCCTTAAACGGAAGCAGGAAAGAATACAAAGAAAAGCTGGAGGAGAAAAGTGTGTAAAGAATGCAACAAAATCCACTAACAACAAAACAACATATCAACCAACAGTAAAAACCCCCAAACACCATGCAGTATCATCACCATCTTCTACCAAGTTTTGCCCAAATTAATCAATTGCAGAGTCCATTTCCAGATCTGTATCACTTCTGCTGTGTTCTAACAGCTCAAGAGTAGATGGATTTCTACTTCATGTCGGACTTCTCCAAAACTGAATGTTGGTTGTTTTTCACTTACAGTTTTATCACTGTTTATAACAAACTCTTGTTTTTCAAAACCAGAAAACATACTGAAAATGTTCAGAATTATGACCGTGAAACAACCACAACACTGCCTGTGTACAGATCTGAAAGACAGAATATTTTCAGATTTAGAAAGCAATTTACAGAAAGGTTTGTTTTAATTCATTAGATTCTCAAAATATTTTATTGTATATTTGATCTGCTAAGTAGTTTGGCCAACAAGAACAAAACTAACCAATAATTTTGCCACTGTTTGATATGCTTATAGATACACCTAGCTATGTTTATATAGGCAAGTGATTTACACCAAGAAGACAGATGTTAGTGGCATTGATGGAACAAAAAGAAGTAGGCACACTAAAATTAGAGAACATCTACAAAAAATATATATATATAATAGGAGAATCAACCCAAAACCAAATTACTCAACAAGTTTAAAAATATATACCTTAATACAAACAAATAAAAAAAAATAAGTAATATGGCATTATGATGCTTATTAAAGTCTTAGGGTCCATGAACTTCAATAACAAAAGAGGAAATACATGGAAAATTGCAGTGTATTATTGACAGTATAAGGTAATTGATGAAATATGGAGAGTGTGGAACCTATTCTACCTACAGTATTAGAACTATGAGGTTATAAAGAAAGCTCCTAACACTGAGAACTGTGCACAACCAAAAAGAGATTGCTTTTGAAAAACAAAATATTCAGATCTCCCTTTGAAATAAAATGTTAAATCAATGTCAATGAAATTATGTTATACTTGATGTAATTCCTTTTTTCCCCCAAAATTTTCACATTAACTTCTGCATTTTAATAAATTATACACCCAGTGTTTTACATACGGATGTCTTTATATGAGCTGTATGCATTAATTTAAACCTAATGTAACAAAGTTAATGCTGTCTGACAATTAAAAAAAAGTTTTACAATGACAGCAAAGAGAATAAAATATTTACGTATTAAAATGCTATCTTAGCCTATCATCTAGGCTTTAGATTTCAGTATACCAAAAGAATATGAATAACGCACTTAAGTTTATAAAGCCAACTTATAGTTCTTAAGGATATGACCTGATTTCATAAAATCCTGATGTTAATTAAAAAGGTAAAATACCAATTTTTTCTTTGCCTGATCTGATGGTTGAAGGACTCTGAACAAGAGCATTATTTTTGAATGAAGTACAAACTTCACCACATGAGCTATTGACACAGTTCTGAACAAAATACGGCTACCACAGATTATTTTTTATTTTGTCCTGAAGAAAATTTACAGCTGGCAAATCTGTGCAATCTTGATGACTTCATAGAGTTAACTAATCTGCACAGGCAAGTATTGTGCCAAATTTTATTTTCATTACCCACATTAAAAAAAAAATCTTCAAAAGCTAGACTTTTCCAGAAGTTTAGCATTAAACTATATTTTATAAAATCCTGATATTAATTACAAACTTCAAATGCCAAGATTCAGCAATCACCAAGCAGAAAATAATTGATTTGACCTTTGCTTGTGGTTGTTCAGATGTTGCAGGGTACAAATCAGAACTGATACTCATGCTGTTTTGAATTTGCATAAGCAGTTCACATTTTCAAGCTTTCAAAACAAAACTGGGCATTTCAGCAGCTTTGACAGTAATGACTTGCAACAAGCTTCATTAGCTGCTAATCAATGAACTGAATATCGTTTATGGCAGTATTCTGAAAAAGTATATGGACCAATGGGCTCCTGATCCAGAGGCTTATTAAGAGAATTTAAAGGATAAAGAAAAACAAGCTGTGGAAAAACAAAGCTATCCACATACATATGTAACTCCAATTACCAGCAGAAACTCAACCTTTTATCCTTAAAGGATTATTTTATATATCCATTATAGTTATATAATCTTTCACTTCAGTTAATTTAATTAGCTTTTGAAAGGACTATTAATATCACAATAAAAGGTATTTGCAGTGGTATATCAGGCTCAGTGAACCTGAAAACCACATTTTTAGAATTAATGTAAAGGAAGTCTGTATTAATTCCAGTGCCTGATTACTCCTGTAAAGTGGTTCCTTTTTAAAAACAGGGAAGAAAAGTGAGAGTAAAGTTCTTCCTTTGATCACCCCTTTAGCAGGGGACTGAAGCCTTCAAGATCTTGCTTCTCAAACTCACTTGAATATTAAGTAAATAAAATGATGACAGGAAAGAATGTTGCTCATTTATTTAATTGCCCCTGGAATACTATACAACTATGTGAAACTGTTTGACATATTGGATAAAGAAAAGTGACAGTAGTGAACTTCTTGAAAAGATCAATAATTAGTGGTAAAAGGCTAATGTTGAGGAAGAAAATCAGATTGCTTCTTAACTGTGATGAACATTCAACTAGCCTATAAAAAATCACCTTCAGAGCACCAATACTGCCCAAATATAGAGGAAAAAATACATAAAAACAGTATCCTACATACATATATATAGGGTATTGTTTTTAATCCCAAAGGTAACCCAAGTAATAACTTACTGCATTTAAAATGATAATGTCTTGGAATTTAGTCAATATGTCAAAACCTTTCAGAGGCTATACCATCTAATTGTCTCCCTAGTAATCACCTCCCCAAATCCTACTCTCAAGGCATCATGACAAGAATCTCCCCTTCCTGACCTACCTTTCGTTATTGGATAGAATAAGAATTCAACTTCTTTTCATAGGTCTTTCATTTTTCACAGCTCCCTCTGAACTGAAAGTTTTATTTGTTGAGGAAGAAAACCTGGGTTTCTGCCTGTCCACTCTTGCATAATGACAGAAATGAAGCTTTACATATTCATGGGACTGTCAACATTCCAGAAACAAGTGTCCTCTCTTCAAAAATACTTGGTAGTCTTTTAGATTGTAAGTGTAAAAAAGATTTTTCATGTTCATGAACATCAATAAGCTATCACAGAAGTATGGTAGTTTGTCTATAAAAATGACAATGAATCAGTAGGTTTGGAAAGAACGTTCTGTTTAAAATAGTGCCACTGTTCTTAGTTGGACAGCATTTAAACTTTCTGTGAAAATCAGCTGATCAAAACTTACTATTTATCTAAAAAGATACTAAGGAATACCAGTAAAGATTACGTGCATGTATCTTCACAGACAATACTACAATTAACAACATTGATCAATAATTGACTAGCTAAAGTCAAAAGAACAAAAAAAAGTTAAAAGAAAACATTCACAGAATTCAAATGGAGTCCTGTAGTAAAATATATTCTCCTATAGGTTTGTTTCTATCTAATAGATATTACATACAGTTATGTACATAATAGAGTGAAGTTAGTACACTAATTCATTCAGATCAGACTTACAAAGGAAGCGGTTGAAAACGTCCATGCTCACTGCTTCATTACTATGCTAAATAAAGTTACACAACCAGAGATACATTTTATTCCTACAAACAGAAACAGCCATAAAAAGTAGAAAAGAAATTACTGCAGATCTAGGTGCTTTCTAATACTGTGCTTTACAATTTATATAATAGGGTTATCTTTACAGCGTTAGCTTATTTGAAAACAGTAGAATGAGATGTGGCTCAAACCCTCATTATCTATCTCCTTTTTGATTATTCTCATCTGGAGCTAACTGTTGTGGATTGCAACACAGCTGAGTGGGATGCCTCAAGCTGTAGTCACAGGACATGACTTCAGAACTAGCAATCCATTTGAAATAAAATTTGCAAAAGAAAGGTTCTAATAATGGCAAATTCTGGAGAGGGGAGGAGGAACAGTTCCTACAGATTAGGACTGGCAGTACCAGGACACCATCTTATTGCAAAGATCCCATGTGAGGGCAAACATTTTTCTTGGCATCTGCAACAGCTAAAAATTCTTCTATTTAAACTTCTGTAGCTTGATATTTTAAGTCTACAGAATACCTTGAAAAGGCTCTAATGAAAACCAAGCATTACTGTACATTTCAAAAGTCAATACAAAGCTGAGCTGAAACAGTAATTACATGACTGTCAGATTTTAAAAGACTAATACATTAGTATTATTAAATGTTCTAGAGGATATACTGTGGGATACTTCAGTCAGTTTGATTTAGTGAGGAAATTCAAAGGTCACTCCTGGCAGCAGTTACCTCCAGTGAAGTTCTTAAAATATTTGCACTTAGAATGCATGGACAATCAAGCACAAAAAAACAAATACAGACTTGCTGTCTAAGAGTTCATTACTGACATAGCACAGTTTTATGAACATTTCAAGAAAGAAACTTCACCATGATATTAATAGTAACTAAAATAAATAATAAGAAAACAAAACTCAGGAATATAAGCATGTGTCATCAAACAGACATGCAAAGCATGAAGTAAAGGTAGACAAAAGGCTTCTTTGTTTGAGAGAAGCACTAAGCAACTTGTGTCTGAAAGGAAGGAAAGTAGGATTTGCTAACAGAAATTGGATAGCTGTTCACTGATGGAAATTTAAAAAGATTTGAGCTGAAAAGGGACACAAATTTATTAGAGAATGCAGAAGCACTCGTTCATACTTATGCAAATAAGTTAATCCAGCTGACGAGAGTTCCATTCTTGCTATTAAACAGTTACCATACATCACACCAATCCAGGAGAAAAAAGACACTAAGAAAAAGCAGGAGAGAGTGGTATGCGGTATGACTGTACTAAATGGAACTGGCAGGAAAACTTACAAAACAACAACAACAACTAATCCATATTGAATAGTGTAGTTTTCTGCACTGACTAACTATAGCAACTATGATTAAATGCAGGAAAATCATCTGTACTCTCAACAATAATGAAACATCTGTCCACCAAGTCTTCAAATTACAAAGCTGTCAGTTTTGAAGACTATTAGATCATGAAAAAAAACTTATCATGATCTAGAACACCATCATAAACAAGATGTATTTGTATTTAGTGAACTAACAGATCTAGAAAAAACGATAACCTTCTGGTAGATTTAATAATGAACATCAGGGAAGGTACCTTAAAAAATATAGATCAGGGAAATTTCATGTAAAATCTTGTTCTGATAGCAAAATTGCTGTTGTTAAGCTAAACGCTAAACAGAAACAAAGTCTTGGTAAGGAATTTCTGCAGAAGACAGCCAGTATTGAAACATCCCTCTGCTACAGTATAGTAAATGACTGACTGAATGAAAACATAAGAGATTAACCACAAAATACAATCTTAAAGAATTCTCCCCACAGAAATTGAATCTTTCTAGATCTTTTCTTCAAGTAAAAACAACCCCATTTATGTCCTCAAAAGTTTACATTTTCTCCAGTCTCTAGCAATATTTTCCATTCTTTGCATGCAGATCTTTGTTGTCAGTCTAATAAGATGTATTTTTAAGTATAGTTCTTAGAGTACAAAAAGTTATAGCATAATCTCAGCTTATAATGCATTAACTCAAACTAAAAAAAGTTAATCTTCAGCAGCATATGCTGATTTATGCCCTAGCATACAACGGAAATTTTGGCTGCTCATGTTCTGGTGACATACTGAATGTGAAAATTCCTGTTTTCCATATATTTCCCAAATCTTCCTATAAAGGTATGTACATACACGTTTACATTTGTCACATAAGACTACCATACAGCATTGATTTCTCATTTTTGCCTGCATCTCTCTCTCTGTGTATAAATATGCTAATTGTCTTTATAACAATTATAAATCTAGAGATAAAATAAGGCTTGCAGATAACCTTCAACTGTAAAATAATGAAAGCCTATGTAGAAATGCTTTGCTGAAAAGTCCATACCATCCGCAGACATGGTACACCATGGTGCACTGACTTTTTTTGTCGTTCATTTGTTTTCACAAATTCAGAGTGATCAGAGACACTAGAAAATTCTCCTACACACAGAATAAAATTGAGCTGAGAAATTGCTGAAAATGGACTTCCTAAAGGTAAAGGAATTTTACACTCCTGTATTTCCAGCATCCTTCAGTTTTTCATGACTTCAAATACACAGCTGTCACCAAGTTCAAATCAGTGCCTTCACAGACTTGTAGGGTGGAGCATTTTGCAACATGACCACATGTATCTTTGGAATCTAATGCTGTAATTTTCAAACCACAGAATTATAGAAGTTGTATATGTTGCACTTATCTTAATTTTGTCTATTGTATGACAGAAGACTGTGAAATTCAGGCAGCCAAATTATCAGAAAACTAAACAGTCTTAGAATATTCTACAGGATTGTTTCAAAATAATACTTAGTACCTGCTCCTCCTGATTATTCCACCTTAATATTTTCTATGTGCGCGTATATATATACACATATACACCTATACATACTTGCAGACACACACAGCATATATATATATGTTGCTATTTTTTCAGAACATGACAAATAACTGAGATACAGAGGAGTGAAACCACCACACCATCTGTGGTGGTTAGGTGTGCCATATCATGCTTCCAGTTTATCCATATTTACTTTTTCCCCACAAACTCAATTCAAATTTTAAACATGGGACTCCAGCTTCCATAACTTAAAATCTTATCTCCAAGAGAAAATACTACATGATTGCATCACATGTCAAAGGAGAAATCTTTTGTGGCCACTTACTGCGTACATTCAATGATTATACAGCAGCACCCTTCTGTGGGTGTTTCTATCAGCTGTGGTTTTTGTTTTTGTTTTTTTTTGTTTATTTTTCATGTATCTTGGAATCACCACTCAACATCTTAAAGACATTCTTTCCATCAAATTGCAATGGGAAGTTACAAAATCATGACTTTACAGCAAAATATTGAATTGTGATCTAGACAAAAGAAAGAAATACAGAAGCAAAAAAACTACAACAAGCATGAAATAATTAACATGCAGGCCATTAATTTAAGTGCTTTTCTTGGATATTCAATGCCTTATGAGACCTGGACTGCTACTCTTTGGCTTAACATGAGTATGGCCATCTGTTAGACTACTCTCAAGACAAGCCACAAACAAAAAAATATGTAACAGTCTGGAATTAGGTAGTAGATAATTTTAGCAGTGATACAATGCACAAAGTTTTCTTCCTGTAAGGTTTTAGTTTGGCTTAGTTGTTTTTTTTTTGTTTTTGTTTTTTTAAATAATAGCATTTTGTAGACATTCACAGCTGACATATTGCTGAAGCATTTCTGAATGTAAACCTTATTCACATAACTACCATTATTGTGTGAAAATGTATATCCATCAGACACCAGGTTTACTCTATTTTCTGTTTGTTTCAGACTCTATAGTCATTTTGCTGTACTAAAAATCTTTACTGCCTACTGACTGCAGGTTGAAATCATCTTTACAAGCCACTTCACAACAAAGATATGGAACGTTCTTTTGAGAAGGGGAAACAGATTTCAGATTCACACATTTATAAGCCAAGAAAATATGTTTGCCCCAGATACAAAGAGATGATAGAAAATCCAGTTATCTGGACTGGTAGTTGAGACAAATCAGAATTGGGACCACTCTGAGACACTTGCATCTGAAGTGGTCTCTTAACTTCCTTTCACAGTCAGGGAGAAGTAGCTACATTAGCGTCTCCTCAAGTAGTAATCAGAGGCATGCCAAAGTTCCCCTGTCCCCATGCTACCGAGAGCATATGAAAGACACCTAAATTAGGAACAAATCCTGTTCTTGTGTCATTTCGAAGCAAATTCCATTTTCCTGCCTTAGTTTGTTTCTTCCATTGAAAAGTCTGTCTTCACTTGTTTAGGAAGAATGCTAGAGACCTCAACCAACAATAATTGTAAGGTACACTGATCTATAAATCAGCCTCATATAGTTATAGCACAGAATCTCCCTCCTTAAAAACACCACTATACTTCGTATTATGTACTGTTTCTAAAATAATAACTATAAAATAAAAACGTAGAAATGTTAGAAAAATGGTTTTCTAAAAAGTACTGATTGCTTTTATTTCTGGGAATCCACGTGTTCACAAATACAAGAAGGTGCCCTTCAAAAGCCTCCAACCTTCTGCAGCTGAGTCAATAACAGCATCAGAAATCACTGCTAGTCAAATGCACAACGTTAAGAAAAAAATAAAAAATTGACACCTTTAAAAGCATGAGTTATCAATGCAATTAGAATATTAAGGTTTCCACTGGTATTTCCTCCGCCCTGCCAGCCCAC
>VXAB01010917.1:255738-314742 GCA_013399175.1 Odontophorus gujanensis | reverse complement strand
TGGGTCCGTGGGTCCCCCGCATCAATTGTTGTGGAGCTGGGCCGAACCTGCCTGTAAACCGTTGACAAATATCCATACAGTTACAGTAACTCCTTGCAGCATTTTTTCTGCTTTTCAATTAGAGTTACAAGACAAGTGGGTTGCCTGTAAAAATGCCCTCTGCTATCCTGATTACTTTCTTTACGTTACCTCACCATCTGCTTTTGAAACAGATGCAGCTCTGTCTGGTGCTCTCATGAAAACCAGCTGATTGACGTTACTTCAGTGCTATGACAGAATGGAAAGCGGTTATGCTTTCTATACTTCTTGCCAACAGTCAAACAAGACTTGTAATAGCTTATATTTGAATGATATTCTACAGAAAGATATTTCCATAGTTGAAGACTGATGCAATTTGACACACTCAAGGGTATCATTTTTTTTTTAACCTGTGTAACACTGCATTAATTTCTTGCACAATAGCTGTTGATCTGACAATATTTTTTCATTTATACATTTATTTTTTTTTTCACCAAAGGGAAAAACTGGATTTCTGCAAGTGAAAATAAAAAACAAAACAAAACTTATTAAATATTTTCTAGAGGAAGCTGATTATTTAAGGCTTTCACTATTGAAAGTAAGAAACTATTTTCTGTCTAGCCATTCAAATGTGAACAGACGTAGGTGACAGTTCCGACATATACATCTATTTGCTTCACTTTATTCTCTCAGGAACAATGGTTTCTGTTACACAACAATCCTACTGTGCAGAAGTAATATAATACAGCATAATTAGGAGCCTTCATACATCCATCTTCCTGGTTAGAAGAAAAAATGTATGAAGACAAAATGATAGAAAGCTTTAATTTATTAAGGGCAGTTGTGACATTGCAGGATTAAAAAAATAAATGAAAAATCAGCATATACCACTGTCAACCATTTTCTCCAAAATTAATTCCTCTGTTGTCTTCGTCAGCAGGAAAATTATTTTTGTTATGAAAATTTGTTTGCCTAAGTTAGAAATCAGATGTATATTTTGCTGTCTTAATTCTGGTCATAGAGAATCCAAGACTGTGCAAGAGGACTCATCTGCACACTGAAGACCAGACCAGTCAGGATTAGTTTCTACAACATACCAACTTCTACTAATAGTACATTATTTACAGAACTAAATGCTACACACTTAAAAATGGTTATTGTTGTCAGATACAATTCTGAACCAAACTATGCTCAGTTCAAATAAAGTTACGAAAACCACACATTTTGGAATCACAGTCATAACTCCTCATGAAAAAACAAAAAACAGACGGACAAACAAACAAAAAATCCAGAAAGCTATAGATTCTGAGTAGCTAGATTAACACAAGGAAGATTTTCTCATGCATTCACAGTAGCCCCCTGCTCCCATTTCAAAAAAAGAATGCCTGCAAGTGCATTTCAAGGTAGGCAGCTTCACAATTTCCAAATACAAGATTTGCTTTAGTTCTAAGCAAGTTGGCATCAAGGGTTCCCACTATCATGTCTGGAATGAGAAGCGTATCACAGTACAGGACAACAGTGAGATAATGGCCCTGTTCCTAATGGCTGTTATCTTTATCACAGTGCTCCAAACCTTGTGGTTATTAGCACAGTAGATGGTTGAGATTTTTGACACCTGTCCCAGCAGTTTTGTTTTTGCTACAGCTCGCAGAAATTCATACACAAAAGCCATTTGTCAAAAGCTGATTGACAAAAGCCAAGTTGGGAGAAATTCTATTTGCTGTTGTATTGCTAATAATAGCCAGGTCTGAGTAAGGAAACATTTCTCTCTGGCATTGTTCACTTCTCCCTGGATATATTAACGGGCAAAAAACACTAAGAAATATAATCCAAATATTTAAGAGTCAACTCTTTTGCATAAATAAAAATGAAATAATGGGCAGTTTTTAGCATATTACTAGCTATTTAAGATTATTCACTGACAGGCAGTGGTTTCTGATAATATTCTCAGATGAGTGCCTCTATCATAGTTCTGTTTCTCAGTTTCTGCTTCTGATGTATAGAAAATGTAATTTGATTAAATCTTTAGTACTATATTTAGAAATAATAATTAAAAAAGAGCTGTCCAGAGGTACCTATAGAATGTCTCAATTTTATCTTAAGCTGTGTTTTACAAGGAACTAGCTGCAGCACACTAAGTTTCCAAGGTACTTCAATTATATATTTGTTTTGCTTTTGTAAATATTCTTTTAACCGCGTCACTTTAGTCATTATTCTAATTACTTCTGGATAAAGAACGCAACCACAAAAATTATAATCATAATTGGGAAGATAAAGGAAATAAAATTAAAAAATCATATAAGATTATAGAAGAAGATAGTAAAAAGGCAGAATTAAGGTAAGAGAAGAGGTGAGAAACTTAAAGCCTGAAGTGAGAAAGGATACTTTTTCTCTGACAAATGGACAGTTAAAAGCTTTCCCTAACACTCTTGCTTCCTTTCTGGTCAAAGTACAGGAAGAAGGTATGTGGAAATGGATTGTTCATAATCTGTCCTGATACAAGAACTAGTGTAAGATCACAAGACAGATCCAGAATAAAAACAGGAAGACAGTTCTTTATGTAAGTGCAGCAAAACCCTACAACTCATTTCACAGAATGTTAGAAGTTCAAGGAGAACTTTCAAGTAAAGAGTTCAAGGGCAAACTGGACTAATTAATGGAAAAGAAAGACCTTGAGAGTCACCAACACACAGAATTCACATCTTGGTAGGGACATCCTTAAGCTAGAAGTCTTGGAGGTCAGTCATTAACATACTGCGATGAAACTTCTTCAACCTGTGACATTAGCAGGTAGGGAGAGGGTGAGACAAACCTCTGGGCTGATCTACAGTTGTCTCTATGCTCACTGCCATTTTCATTAGTAAACTAAATAATTATAGACAACTGATTTGGACATCCTAAACACTTATTTGCAAATATCTTAATAATCTAATTTTAATCGATGTTCAAATGAAACAATCCAAAAATAGTAACAAGGATTCTTACATGATAGGAAGTTCTAATCTGTTCCACACAAAATCTGCAAATATGTTAAAACATACAAAGAACAGAAAATCCCCAAAGTAATGTATTTTAAATATAAGTCAAGCTGCACAGAAAGATGTCTAGACATCTTTCCCTCGCCAAACACTTTTGAACACATAATGTAAATTAAAACCAAAATATTTTGCATTTCCTCTTTGATGCCTCAAGGGAGTCTCTGCAGAATTCTACCATAGCCAAGTCCCTGTCTGCTACCTACACATCAGAAAAGGTACTGCTCCAAGCAATTAAGAAGATAACGATGCACTGGGGAAGGCAAAGCCCAGCCACAGAGGTTAGCTTGCTGGGAATAAAGTCTTGAGGCACCACCATGCCTGGATCAAGTTTTCTAGTCACCTGGTTTCACCTGAAAAAACAAGAAACCTACAGGAATCAGACACTGACTGGAAGAAATTGTTTGAAAATAAAACCCCAGTGTTGCAAATATTGACAGCCAGGATTCAGTTATTAAGTGACATCTCTGTTATTTATGAACACACTTTAAATCATTAATTGAGATTATATGCACTTAGAAATACAGCACAGAGCATGATAAATCTCCTGCACAAAGGATCCATAAGAAGGAGATGACACAGCCTGGTACAGACATGCAGTCAATCCCATCTGGCTAGCCCATAACACCTGAAAGTTCATTTGCTTCTTACATGCGTGTAATAGAACAGATGGACCAAGCGCAGAAACCTCTAGCTTCTTCCATCAGCTCACTGAATCTTGAGAGGTTGCCATTTGAACTTCAGGATAGCTGGGACCACTCTACCCTTGTGGTTTCCTGACAACTGCAAACATGAAAACTTGTCCTCAGGGTGCTTCCTTGTGCCTGAAAACACATAGAACTATTTCCTAAAGATGCAGAGGAGCTATGATGAGTCCTTAATGGCAAGAATATTGACAAACATTTGATTGAAGGAGAGAAAGAGAGCAACATTATTTCCTATCAAGAGCTAACAGCTATCCCCACAAAATGTGTTCCACAACAAAATGCTGCAATTACTGTAAGCTTCAAAAAGGGCCAGATAAACTACAGGCATGCAAAAGAAGATTTAGGCAGACTTGTGCAGTTAAAAAAAAAAAAGGAGAACCATATTTGAGAAGAAATACATATGTAAGAATATAGATATAAATAATAGCAGAGTTTGCTCTCTGTCTTAAAAGACAGGTCTACTTGTATTATGCTGCAAGTATATTGCACCATATATTGCCATTCCATGCCCACTCTATTACTGCGGCACCAACAAATTATTTTGAGGAAAATGATATAAAATGATTTCACTCAGTATTCTCACTAGTTGAGGCGAACTCTGAAGCTGAAGTCATTTTAATGTAGTACACAGAATACATTCTGGTGATATTGCTGGGATTCATTTTACTCCCCAGTATTATTTACTGAAATGCCATCAGTTCAAGTTAGCTTTCAAAAAATGCTACAGTCTGGAACTTTGGAACAGCATCCTTCTCAGTATTTACCAATAAATGTCAAATTAGTAAACTAAAATCTACTAAACAAATACAAAATATAATGCAAGTATATATCACAAATTCTTTGCACTCAGGTAGATGAGATCATTATGAAAACCTAAGTGGTATCCGACTCCATTGACATTTACAAATATATATGAACCTTGTTGTCACCATTCTGGAAGGTCGGACCGCTGAGGGCTAGCGATCTCCCATGCTAGGGCCACAGTCACACACAGACACCAATAATGGTGATGTAGAAAATGGCAAAGTGGCATTTAATAAGGCACAACTGTTCTTTATATACATAACCAGCATCATCTACGCCCCCTAAGCAGTAGGTAACACATCAGTCTCAGAGCAGAGGAGGTCCTATCACGTAACAGCCTGGTGCCTCATCCACGCCTACTACAACAGAACCTGATACAGAAAGCAATGGATATTTCTAAAACATTAATCCAATAAAAATACAATAAAATGGAGACCAGTTTACAAAGTGGTATCTTCATTCCAGGGCTTGGGGGTGGGGGAGTAGAATGGGAAGCTCTTCTTTCTCCTCCTTTATAAATCTGAGCAAGACAAAGAAAGCAGTGATAATTATGCCTATCAATAAACAGTAAGATCTATGGTAATTGCTGTAAGAACTTCAGCCTGCTGAATTTGAGTTGTATCATATTACTTTCTTTATTATTTCACTATTGCTCGTGGAATTTAAAAGCAAAAAAATTGATTCACATTAGTATTTTTATTTGAATTCTCCCATGTGTTTCATATTACAATAAATTCCATTTTTATAGGCCTCCATTATTAGTGAAACAGAAGGCAGCTGGTCCTATCTAGAAGAACGAGAGTCTGCAAAACACTGAGAAGGGCAGAGAATACCACGCAGCATATACTTCTGACAAGAAGAATGACTTTAATGTCCCAGTGCCTCTCTCCTCACAAATTTCTTTCTACAGGGGACATTAATCAATGTGTGTTGCTGACATGGTAGCAGTTGTCAACCCTCCCGGTTGTTATACTGCCATAGCGCAGCTTCACCCAGAGCTGACAGCCTGAGCTGAACTCGGGTGCAGAGAGAGCGCTCCCTGCATCAATTCTCAGCAGACAGATGACAGAGACATCCGCTTTGCTGCAACACCTTTATGCCTAGGGTTCATTAGCCACTTCCAGTGATCCAATAAAAAAATGGGGAAATTTTTGTTCTTTCAGTGCAAGACACTGTAGCATAATTTAAATACAAATTTTTTAACAATTTTACGTCTAAAAATGATCCAGTAACTCTTAGAAAAGCTAGCTGAAGACTGCTCATCAAATGTTTGCTCTGATTATTTCTTAGACCATTTGGTATACCACATTTCTGTTTTGTGTTTACTGAAACTGCAATTCCGGATGTGCTTATAAGACCCCATTTCTTCCACTGAGTCACAAAAGAAACATGACAGCACTACTATCATTGGGAAACTGATGAAAACACAGATACCAAATGACTCACTACAATTATGTAGGAAAACCACAGTACTGCAATAAAAACTGAATTTAACACATTTCAAACTGGTTTCTTCAATAGCAAATCAGTCTCCTTCACATTCGATTTTCATTTTCTAGCTCATTGCCCACATTAAACAAGCAAGAAGCAATCTCAGGCCTCATGCCCTGAAGCTTTGATTTACAGAGGCCAAAGCACCACAAACGGAGACAGTGCATCTACACAATATAATCAGGATAATTTAAAATCAGACAGATTATAATTAAAAAATTCAACCTAGTCCATCTATAGAAGGCAAAGAAACGTGCAACAGGAAAAGTCTAGTACATAAAGAAACGATAATTCAATTTAAGAATTCAAGAATAAAAAAATCAATGAACTTAAAATACAATTAAAATCCACCCTCTGAACTTCCCTCTTTTCCTTGAGTTTTAGTATAATGAAGTTTATACATTTTTATGTAGTTTATTGTTTGATACCACTGACACCAGATGGAGCATTCTAGAGCTTTCAGTTATTTTTTCCTAGTGTTTTCACTCAAACTCTATATTTTTTATCAGCATCCAGAAACATTTCAGTCACAGTTATCAAGGTTTTAATGTTAATAAAAAATACTTTAAACATTGAGAGATTTTAAGTAACTTTATAGATGCCCATATGGGAACGGCATAATCAGAATGCATGCTCTTGCATTTCACTAGCAGTGATATGTGGAACAATTTCAGATTACCCTGGTGAAAAGATTCATGTGAATTCTGGTGAAATCTCTCACAGAAATGAAAATGATAATTCAAGCAAACCCTGCTGATAGCACTGATGAGATCTGGAGGTTACCCTCTGAAATAGAAGGAGAAATTGGCTTAACCTACAGGCACTAAATAGACCACTTGGCTATAAGAGAGTCACAGACAAATGAAAGATATACCAAGAAGGGTTAAATTTCCATGATGTGCTGAAAGAAATTGTTTTCTGAACTTAAAGAAATAATTATTATTTAAAACCAAAAAGTTTATGAAATCAGCTTCTATCTTCTCATTCATAATCAGCTTTATTAAATTTCCCCAGGGTATACTCTCAGTACACTCTAATTCACAGTTTTGCAAATAAATATACCTCTCCTTGCATACTTCACCTGTTGGCACTCAGAAAACAGCACCTCTCACCAATTCAGAGGCCCATCAACCACAGATTGTACAGGTAGACAACTGAACCATTCTTTCTGTCTTCCTTTGCCCTCTTTCTGACAGGAGAATAATTGAGAAATAAACAGAATATAGCTTTGCTCCAATGTGCAATAAACTCTGAATGGTAACTGTCCCATTTCAATCATTATTCAAAAGAATGCTACAAGCACAAGAACTTGCAGCATGCAGAGTAACAAATCAAGGTCTTTTATGTTCATCACTAGTCTGTTCTGCGCACTACTTAAACATGGCAAAATAAAGTTCTCCACTGGGAGCAGGCCTGGAAGAATACATCTGATACTTTGAACCTACCAGATGTGAACTAAAGAAAAAACTAAAAAAATCCCTTGAAGGAAATACTACTACTACAGAAGAAAAAGAGAGTCTGAGCTTAATTCCAGAGCACAAAGCTTTAGAAATTAAAAAAGCCTAGTTCTCAAGTTGTGATCAAAGAAATTTCATCTGGTAGCTAATATCTGTAGAACTTGAATTGAAGATGGAAAAAAAAGTGTATCTGCATTTTTAGTAAAAGATGGGCAGAAGTTTTTTGCACACTGCTGTAATATGAAGTGATTTACATGAGACAGGTGGATAATAATAGCCACCATGCCTGTAAATTAAGTTAAAAGCTTCCTAGTAATAGTTAACTAAACATATATGTCACTCCAAAAATAATGCCTCCTATTAGTTCCATGGAAACTACAATAGAGACAAAGAACACAATAACACTCTTTGAAAGAGAAAATTCTCAGCTACAAAGCACTAACAACACAGTTACCACCATTAGCTACATGTTTCTGCCAGCTATGCAAAAGAGCACGCATGCTGTGCTCATCAAAATCTGCACAAGTGGAGATGACATGCTGTTTCACAGTTTTCCACATGGTAGAATTCAGTGACACCCCTTTGCTCCACATGCACTTCCATGTCAGCTGCCATTGTGTCAGACTGCCCCTCTGCTGCCATCTGTCACATGGCAACAACATGTAAAGTAACACTGGTGGCAAGGTTCAGGTTGGATTGCAGTAATGCCAACAGCTGCTTCTGATATCGTGGGCCAACATAGGAGGCATTACTTTCAAAGCAGCAGACAGTATTTTCCAGCCTACCAGCAAGAGATAGTACAAAACCAGAGGTCAGCATGCTGCTGCTGAGATGCAGCCACACCAAATGGTCCCACGGCAGTTATGCTGCAACAAAAAAGAGTTAAAAAAAGAAAAAAAAGGCAGATTTGCCCCTTCATATCAGGCTGGAACATTTCAAGTTCCTCTCTTTGACATTACTGTACAAAATCCAGCTCTTATGCCTATAATTATTTGACATAATTCCCAACAGGAAAAAACAAACAAACCCACAAATGTTAACAACTTGTGAAAATTGATGCTGTTAATTTCTAAGCTTTCAGTGTACGTCAACATCAGAAACCCCAAAGATCTGCACTAATTTGCTTTTCAGTAAGCATACTATTCCATCGGATGCTCATAACTGTATTAATCTGTGAAACGTTAGGCAAAAGAAAAAGAAGAGAATATGTTTGTGCTAAGAAATTCTAACCAGTATAGAATAATACACAAACTTAAGACAATTTTCACTATGCTGTCCCTCTGATGCTTTTGCTGCTAATAGCAATAGCCTGTCCAATTAATACTGACCAGGTACTCGCTCTGTCTCAGCGCAATATATATACCGAATATATGTGCTGAATTCCACAAAGCTTGAGAACCACTCCAATATGACACTAGCACCCAAGTGGTACTCAGCCTTGATCCTCAGTGGGTGAAAGTCCTAGCATCAGCAGGAATTGCTTTTTTCGCCAGAGCTGCAGCAGGAGTTGCAATCTGACTTGCACTGTCTGATCTACTGCTGAATACCTTTCATTACCAACAGAGCTATGGAGCCATGAATATACTAGAGATAAACAAAACTGCTGATTCTAAGCTACTTTTTATCCACAGTTTGTGAGGTTAAATTCATTTTGAAAACTGCTTTTAATATGTATTAAATGACACTATGTGAAAACTTTCTTTGTCTTAAATCAATGCCCGTCTGCTTCTCTTGTAATGCTACACAATAAACATCAGTGATGTCTATTTGATATCATCTTCTCCCAAGGACATAACAAAAAGCTTGTTACACATGTTTAAATAAAAACAATCTAGTTCTTCTCTGTTGCCCCTCCAAACAGAGCAGATGCAGATTTCTTCCTGTAATTCTTACACCCAGACTTCATCTAAACACATGAAGGTAGGGATGCACATAAAGAATTTAGAAGTCATGTGCCAGAGTCAAGAGAAGCTATAAAGTATTTAAAGGTTAATTTCAATACTGAGTTCCACAGTGTATTAGTTTTGGATTTCTGATTTATAGAGATTTGGCAGAGGTGAAGCCTGTATCACTACTTCATTTATTTATTTAAAAATTGTTTAGATGGAACTTCAGTAGAACATTTTTATAGCATGTTAAAACAAAAGCCTACCTTCTCCAGCCTTCTACTAAACAACTTGTATAAATGAAACAAAACTGCTTAAAATTACATATATATGAAATAAGTATGGGTTTCTGAAACAAAAATGAAAGACTTTTTGAAAAAATTAATAAAATATGTATTTCGTTATATCTTCAACTTTGCCAAACTACCACAAAGAATTTTTCTTGTCTCAAAAATGATAATAAAGAGAAAAATGGCGATCTTCTGTGAATATATTGTTACCTGGCTGGTGTCCTCTTCTGAAAAGTATATTACATGGCACAAAAAATCCTCTTTATGTGTTATATGTGGTTTAGCTCACAATTATTTACAACACATTCTGTAAGCCCACTTCCTAACTGCTCAAGTGGATAATTTTAGAAGAGCTAACTTCACATTTAAAAAAGTAAGGAAAGTTGTATTTTTACCACTACCTTCCTACATCCAGATACTCGTTCCTAAGAACAACTTGTGACTGAGGGAAGTGGTGATGAATGACAAGTCTGATGAACTACCATGATTTGGTACCAAACTCCTCTTACGTTAGCAATCAGCTTGTGATTATAGGCTTCTAGCACTGCAACTGAGCTGAGTCCAAGCTCTTTCCCCCCACTTATTTTGGAATAGGATATTACGCCTGTCTCTTAGATCAGAAGATAATAATAGCTGTTGAGTTCATTGTATTTGAAGATCATTTTTCACTCCACCTTCAGTAATGTCTATTCAAAAGCTGACCAACATCTGTTGTGTAGAAAGCGTAAATTCTTTATGGGAAAATAATTGAACTGCTAGACAGAGGGAACACCAATATGAAATACATTGCCATTAATTCCTTTACCCATTTCCAAAGTTCACAATCTGCAGTGAGAGGTTTGTTAGAATGATGTATGTATTTAATTACATCCAAATGGGAAATACAATAGATTCCAAAATTTTAAGCATACTATAGCTATTATTACCACATATAAGCTGTGATTCACAGTATGACCCCTCTATTTCTCCAATAATACAGGAATTTCTATTTCTCCACAGTTCATTATTTTACTTCTTTCATCTTAATTCTCACACAGCTGCATATATCTTCACTAGTCAACAGGAAGAACAGGGCGTCTTGTTCTCTGTCTTCTTGGCAGCCCCCTGTAAAGAATGTGTTCAGACAGGAAACAACTGGAGATCACTGTAGGAAATAAGGTTATATTATTGTTGTAAAACTTTACTCCACAAATCCCTGAGTTGCTTTTACCTCCTGAGCTACTGAATAGGATGTGTGACATGAAATTTATGAATAACACTGGCATACTTTTATAATTAAATAAGCTAGGTAAAGGCAATCCAGAATGCTCCCAAGCACACAATAACTATAAATAACTCCTCTTGCGCAAATAACTTTCCCAACTTTTATATAGGTAAGTACCTAAATATGAGTCAAATTGCAAATGCTAGTTCTACTTCTTCATAACTGCTTAGTTCCAACTGCTAGTAATCCTCATCAGTAATTAATTGCATTTGATTTCTGATTTTTATTAAGCAGGGTTCAGTTTCAAGGTATCATTTCTTGTTATGCTTTGCTCCACAGAGCTAAGTAACAAGAAGTCACTGCATAAACATTCTTCATTTTCCTGAGCTAAATTCAGAGCTTTAGTAAACTCCCTGCAGAACACTGGCATTTTTTATTTTTGTCATTTTCACCCCAAAAATGTTAATTGATCAAATGTTCATTATCCAATATAACTGCAGTGATTCTTTGCACTCCTTCAATTATAAGAGGTGTTCACCCTCTTTTAAATATCACCCCCCCCAGTCTACCTTTCTAGATAAAAGATATCACATTCGGTGAAATTAATATGCTTGATATGCAATAAAAAATTAAAATGATATTCTTACAAAATTGCATTGCTGAGGGCAATACAGTCATTTCTCATGGACAGTCATGCATGGACAGTTATTGCTATGGAACCAAGTACAGAACACGTTAAGAAAGGTAACATTTGCTATCCAATACACCTATTCTATTTCTGCATTTCACATAGCTATTGACAAAAATTAAAATAGAAACCACTTCAGTCTAGCCAGAAAATAAATTACTAAATAATCAAAGTTCATTCCCAATTCAGTCTTCAAAAGCCTCTTATATTACTTAAGACTCAGAACCAGTACATCCAGTAGATGGAACTGGACTGGAAGGCATACTTGAAGACTGATATATTCTTCAAGTTGTACGACAGAAATCCAATAGAGTACTTTTGACAGTATGTTCTGTAATAGAAAAACATCCAAAAAGATTAGTCTTATCTCCTGCCAATCCAAGATCGTGGGACCGATCCTGGTGAACATTTTGTCAGATTCCACTGTAGACACACTACATATGGAACTTCCCATTATTTCTGAGAGAAGCCCAGATTGGCGTGGGAAGGCTCCTTATTGGAGTTGCACCGGCTTATCTCTTGTCACCGTTCATTAGTTTAGGAGTAGACTCCCATTAATAATACCATATTGCTTCCAACATGGTAGGCTAGCTTGGTTCTTTGGTAGATTTACCATTTCTATGTAGTGCTGACCTGTTGTACCTTAGTATTTGTACAAATACTGTACTACAATTCCAAGCAAGTTCTCCAACGCCTTCTTTTGGACTTCATCAATACTGCTCACATTCTAACAGAATAAAGACAAGAAACTTAAACCTTCTGGCTCTTCTGGACTGGAATATGCATTCCATCATAAATATGACATCATTGTCATATTGGAGATTGCAGAAGATAAGTGTAGTGAATAATGCTTTTAATTTTTTCCCCCCAAGAGTGCAGCTTCAAGGAAGGTAGACAATGTCAATCTGTCAGTTAATACAATTCAAAGAACAAATCATGGAAGTTATGCTCATCCAGCTTTGGTAAGGTTTGACCACAAATATATAAGAGGAAAAAATGAAACACCATTCAAACTGCTTTGAAATTGCAGAAATGGATCAATAGGTTGTATTAAACTTAGAATATCAGACCCTACAAAGGGACANGAATGGGCTGCCCAGGGAGATGGCAGTCACCAACCTTGGAGGTATTCAAAGGAACATGTTTAAATGTTGTATTGAGGAACATGTTTTAGAAAGAACTATCGGTGGTATGTGGACAGTTGGACTGGATGATCTTGTAGGTCCTTTCCAACCTTGATGATTCTATGATTTCTAAATATGGAACTATGTTCAAAAAAAAAAAAAAAGTAGTGTTGGTAAAAACAAGAAGTTCTAACAACCTGTCTGCTTCTGCTTTTACTAATGATCTACTAAGGCCCATTAACAAACTGAGAAGTACAGAACTCCTCTCATACTATATCAGTGACCTGATGGGGGACATTAAATTGCATTTATCTGTGCCTTTTTTGTTATCCAGAAGTTTTAGATGGATATTTTTGGCAAGTCCAAAAAAAAAAATATGCAGAACTCTTTCTCAAATTTACATAAATTAAGTTCAAGCACACTCTTAATATGTGTTTCTCCACTAGCATATGAAGAATGTTCCTTGCTCAAATTTGTAATGTGAAATTTTATTCCACAATGCGTGTGCATAACTTGAACAGAGACCATATCTGTGTGCGCCACTGTGATACAAATGACGTGTTGTCTATATACATAACAATGTATAAAGACCTCTTAAGACAGCATTAGACTCTTAGAAAAAGGAAGTTTCTTCACCTGAAAACTTGGCTCTTTTGTGTCATATCCATTTCACAATCCACGTGCCAGAAATGTCTAAACAGAGTACTTTAACATTGATAAGCCCAAGTGAAGCATTATTTATTTATGGTCTATTTACCTATATACATATATATATGCCAGTAAGGGCAAATATTTATCTTTTAACATTAAAGGAAACTATCTCCTGGAATATCACTCAAGATATGAAGAGTCATTCTTTACTTCAGAAGTGTGAAAGAAAAAGTTGAAGAAAAATAATTTGAAAGAGTTAGAACACATCATTAGAGATAAACAGCAAAACCTTGAAGTAACACCTTAAAGTTCCAAGTAATCTTCCTGGTTTAAAGAAGTCTATGTTTAAAAACTGCTATATAGGAAAATGAAGAGGACTGAATTTCTAAAATTATAGTAAATTACAGTAAATCTCAAAAATGTATGTACAGATAAATCCTATACGACAAGAAGTAACCCACAAAGAACTGAAGTAAGAAGCAAGCTTTAAGATGAACATCACTGTAAACATAAGGAAAAAGCATGGGAAGCATGACCAGTTGATCATGATTAATTTTCTTTATGCTGATGACTTTGATGATCCATTCTATGGGATTAGACAGGAAAGTGTAGCCCACCTTAATAAGTGAATAAGTTAAGCATCCTGGCTCATATTCTACTGATTAGAATGATAACAGGAATGTAAATGACTACTTTTGTAAAGAATGGTAAATAATCTACAAAGATCCTTTAAATCTAGATCAGTGTATTTTCTAAAATGAGCTTTAGATTCCAGAGGGACTGTGATAAACATCAGGCACACTAGGATCTTGAGAATCACTTCCAGATTACATAGTGTAATGCCAATGATCTTAGAGATGACTCTTTAAGAATAGTAAGAGATGGTATATTTAGTTAAGTTTGTACAGATGGTATACAAATGGTACAAAAAGAAGGATGGCTCACCTTTGGATGAGGAAGGCTCGCTGTATACTCCACATGGGAGGGATCTCCAAGAAGAGATCCTTTCCTGGTGGTGGTCAGCCCTTAAATGGGGCTTGGGGAGAGGTGGAGCCAGGCTCCACCCCTTCCAATCACACAGGTATTATTACCTCCACCTGTGCCCCCATGGCTGACTCGATGCTCACCTCAGGTGACTAATCAGTGGTTCAGGCTGTGATTCAGCAGTTCCCTTACACATAGAAAAAGTGGGAATGCAAAGCATCAAAAATACTGACTGCCAGAATTCCAAAAGGTACCAGATGGGGATTTGAACTCAGTGAGTATACTGACTTATGACACGGCAAAGTTAGCAGGAGGCCTTGCAGTCATAAGCACAGTCAAAAGCTATCTGTAATCAACTCCTATGCTGCGTAGTAGAAAAAGAAATGTACAAAAAAGTCCTTATAAAATTTTAACTGCAAGAGACTTGGAAATATTATTCATCTTGTACTTAGAGAAACTAATCAGGAATTAGTACCCCACAGATAAAATGCTAAACATGATTAAATTTAAAGATAATTTGGATAAATACTGATGCAAGATGAAATATTAACAATCCAAACGGATGAGATTTACACATACACAAAGTGCTGAAATAGCACTAGAGTGCACTGAATATGCTGCAAATGTCCTGGGGTAAAACCTGTTCTATGCTTTCAATGATGATCACAGCATAAGTACGCTTTCATATGTGCAGCCAGTACATAAATCATCGACATCTTTCCCATAGAATTAACTCATTTGGAAGGAAGTCAGCTCAAGGAAGGAATAACTTCCATATGAATACTGTCCCTGTGCCTCTGCTTAATTATAAAGGAATTCAAAGGCAAAGGCATATCAGACCCACCCCACCTATAACCAATTAAGAAATTTGTTGTGTCAGACAAAAATTAGGTAACCTTCTTTTGGCCTCTTTCTATGACAATGCAGTAATACATAAAATCTTTGATAAAGATATGGCTTCATCCATTGTGTTCTGCTATTGACAACCTTGCAACTGTCTTAAAATTGTCTCTCTAGGAAATCAAATAAGCAATCTGGCACATCTAGACCGCCCTCAATACATGTGCTTGTTCACTCGGGAAAAAAACACACTGGAGAGAGCTATCAAAAAATAATTGGGTTCTCTAGACAAATCACCTTTTAACCAATATATTTTTTGCTGTAATATTGTTTTCTAAGTTGCAACTGAAAAGATCAGAGTTTTACAAGATTAAGACTTACTCTGCAATTGCCTTGTATAGTTAGCTTCCAGTCATTTTCCTTAGAAAAAGACAGTTTTGTTTCCTTTCATTCTTCTCTCTACAACTTATATCTTCCCCAAAATTCTCTAATAGCTAATACATTTTTAAAATATGAAAAAATAAAAATACTGCAAACACAGAATTAAGCTTTAGAAAAAATAATATTGAAGTTAACTATTTAAAGAAATCTTTTTTTGGAATAAGTATAAAAAAATCTATATGTGAAGATTAAGCACTATTAAATTTTCTGTGAAGTAGAGCATATTGTGTTGAAACAAATGTATCTTGCAAGAATAATAATGGATTTACTTAATTTAATTCAAAGTCCTGGAAAAAAAAATAATAATTTTCTGCTTTCAGTAGTTCTAACCCAAGAAAAAAAAAAAAATCACGTTTTCCTCATGTTTTAAAAATGTCCACCAGCTATTCAAATCAATGGAGCTCTCAAAACTCCCATGGGGAGCAGCTTTTCCAGCAACCAACTACAACACTAAAAACACAAGTCTACTCAGTGAAGCACTGAACACTTTCTCCCTTATCTTGGAAAGTACTTCAGCACACAGTGTTCAACTTCCAGCATGTAAGAAATAGCATTAAATTCAACAAGCTCTATTATTTTCCAGAGAACTGACGGCAGTCTGTACAACCGCAGAATAACTGTCATTCATATTTAATTCTGCTAACTACTGCTTGTGCTCCAGAGAGCTTTAAGATCTGATCTTAAACATAAAAGTGAAACTACATGTCATTTTGCTCCATCTTTGCTGGAACAATTTTGATTAAGATTTATTATTTGTTCATATTTTATACTTCATGATGAGCTGTTGTTTTTGTGACAAGCAATGCCGGTACCTGGGAATACATTTGATTATCACTAAATTGTCTGCCTTTAGGCAGAGACAAGTAAGAAGCAGATGCTTCCTTTCAAAAAGATATGCATCCCTTAAGCAGATGCTAGATGCAAAACTGTAACATCTACCCACTTCAGCCTGCTGACAACCAAAAAGTTGCACACAAACTTTGGAAGCTCGCTTTCTGATAAACAGTTCTCTTCATTTCACAATGCTGTTTGCTGGAAAACAGAGAAAATACAAAGCAGAAGCCATTTCTTCCGAATCTTAAAAATAAATAAATAAATACAACAAAGAAACTACAAAAAAACAAGTCATACACAGAGACAAAATTAATAATGTAGACATCAGTATGAGTGCATGTGTGGAGCAGGTACTTTTAGCAATAACCTAACATCTAACAGGTGCAGGAGCATAAATCAAGACCTAATTTATTATGGACCACAAATGGTTCTTCTCCAACAGCCTTCTCAATTTATCATGTTATAATTGAAGAGTAGCCTCTCTACAGCCAATCAATGTGCCAAGCCAGATGGCACATACTTCTCAGAGTTCCGGATGTAAGGACTCTGCATCTAAACCCTTGGAGCTAGAAGATTTGCTCCTAACAGTACCAGATTCAAAGAAAGAGCATGAATACTTTACAGCACACAAGCGTGGAAAACATAACTGAACTCCAGTTGTAGTCAGCCAGAATTAACTAGAAACATAATACATACTGGCAATTTTTCTGACAGTTGATTGATTTTTAAGAACAGTCCTAGCACTCCCTTGTATTATTATTTTTTTTTTTAGTATTGCACCCATCCTGGTGTAAAATTTATTCTATTTGCTCCTACACAGCCGCATATTAGCAGTAGCATTATGCATTTTCCTCCCATTGTGAGTGGATGAGAGAAATACAGAGCTACAGATAGAAGTGCCAATATTTTAAAACAAATTCCTCTCTCCAGGTTGCATTACAGTATTTTTCCCCAAGGTTTTGAATCATTGTTCATTTGTACTTTAAACTTGTAGCACTATTTTCAGCCATTTCATTGCTCCTCCAAATGACATTTCACATAACAAGACACTTGAGGGACTCAAACTATTAGCTACTGAGACAGTACTACTTCCCAGTCACTCCACATTTGGTTACTAAACAAAGCTTATCTTACTGTATGTTAAAAACTACATCACAAACTAGCCAATGCTAAGGTCACATTTCCACCTTTTCTGTTTATCTCTCTCCCCAAAAGAGAGAAAGAAGAGTTAAATTGCTGGAAAAGCATCTTCAAATAAAATTCATTTCCTTCAACATTGTAGACAACATTTAACAGATTTCAAATCAGGTGAGAAACAGAAACTATGGAATCACACAAAAATTGTGGTTAGAAAAGACCTCCAAGATCATCTCGTTCAGTTGTCCACCCACCACCAATTTTGTCCACCAAACCACGATCCTATGTAACACATCTATCCTTTCCTTAAACAACTCCAGGGATGGTGACCCCACCACTTCCCTGGGCAACATGTTCCAATGCCTAACCACTCTAAGAATAAATTCATCCTAATATCCAATGTAAACTTCTTCTGGTGCAACTTGGCGCCACTTCATCTTGTCCCATCAAGTGATAGGGAGTACAGGATAGTGTCGGATTCCCATATCAATAGCAGCTGCACAGTTCACAAAAACATACCTGGTGTAGGGAACCTGCTTTGTCAGGGGGGGTTGGACTCGATGATCTCTAGAGGTCCCTTCCAACCCCTACAATTCTGTGATTCTGTGATATCTGAGGGGTTAATGAGAAGCTTTTCCCCTTCTTCCATATGGTGAGATCTGCTGAATTGACTCTGCCTGCCATTCTATTTCACTGAGCAGCTCATGCAGGAGCAGATACTGTGAGCTTGTTTTGTGTGTACTTGTCATAAGAAATACCTGATGCTTCAAAAAGAGGAAGAATGATTTAGAGAGGATTTATTTATGCAAAGTCACTGTTTGAGGCAGTGAGCATTAAGTTGATAACAAAATATTATTTTAGTCTCAGCTGGTGAAAGGAGAAGGTGTGATATTTAATCACGCTGCTTGGTTAGTACTCTACATGGCAGTTGGCTGACACATCCTGTAGAAGGGTAACCTGCCAATAGTTTGCTCGAAGACACATTTTGCTTTAATATCAGTCACAGGAAACAAACATCAGCCAAGTACCATTTCTATTTTGTGCTCTATTCCGTTCACTGGTGTGTGGGATTTTTACTTTTTTTTTCTTTTGGTTTTCAAATGAGCAGTTGATAGGAATATCAATACTGTTACAGCATCACAGCTCAGTGGAGGGAGAAAAAAATTCAGGAAAGAATACATGGGGCATTATCCTAAGCAATGACTCTAGGTCACAATCCATATGTTAGGACAGTCAGATGACAGAATGCAGAACGAGAAGTATGATAAACAACTGCAAGCAAGCTGGAATTGAACTTTCTCTTTTAAAATTTGTAAAAGAGATTTCTCAATTCAGATTCTTATATGAAGATAGTAATCTAAATAAAACCACAGATTTTAATATCACCTCAGGTACTACAGAAACTCATGAAAATTAAAACAAAACAAAACTTCCAGACATCACTGTTGAAGACAAATATTTTCCCCACTGTTCGCATGCCTGTATGATGCACAAACTATGTTTACATAACACCTAAGAAAAACCAAAATAAAAATAAATAAATAAATGTGCAGCTAACACAACTAGATTAACTTCTTTATCCTAGACAAGACACCTATTTCCAAAAGACAACTTGAACCTACCTTGGTAACTTCAGAAGTAATAATACTAATTTGAAAAAATAGAAAAGAATTCTAAAGAACAAAGCTGTGTAGACCTGGTTTTAGTACCTACCAAAAGCTTACACCTCTCTTGTCAATAAAAAGAGAAGCTCTGTAAAATTTCCTATCCTACAATAGGATACTAGGAAATACTTCTACCACCAGGTCCAGCACAGAAACACAAGATATTCTTCTGTTTCTTAAATCTGAAGCATATGAAATTAACTGTTATTCAGTGCACAGTACTTGAATTTCCAGAATATATTACAGTTTCTAAAAATTTAAACTCTTTAAAGTCTTACACTCTCCTTCCTCAGCAACTGTCAACTACTTTGACAAACCAAACACAGAAGTTTCCTTAAGAAATAAAGTGCTTTCAAATGAATACTTGTGTAACAAAATGGCTTTTTAAACTGTCCTCTGAGTCATGCTGCTTGACCATTTATTACATAAATACAGAAGTGAGACAGTAAAATTCCATGCTACCTATTTTAGCAAATACTAGCCTGTCAAAGGTATCAGCAATGTGCATATCAAGAGATGAGGCAACCAACACAGAAATACTGCAAATGGTCATTTTTACTTTCCACTGTGAAACTGCATTTAAATTAGCATACAGAATAGTATTAATGCAATCCTTAGTCTCCAATAAATAAATAAACAGAACACCTACAAAGCTTGTTAATACTTATCCTTCTTTGCTTGTAAAGTATACATCCTGACTTCCACATCTATGAAGTGTTTTTTTATCACCATTCTGGAAGTCAAATTCTCTGCTAATATGTAACGAGGAAAACGCCATTTATCAACATTTCCATGCACCTCAGAGTACTATTTTCAGTCTTTTTGCAATGGAACAGAGGACGTGCATTTGTATTCTAAATTATTATGTTTAAGAATGCAACTGAGAAAACACTACATATGCTCTTGAAGTAGTTACTGACTATTCATGAACTATCAAATATCATGACTTCGCTCAAGCAAATTACTTGGATGCTCAAGATCCTGGTCTGAACTCTTAGTTCACCAGCAACTTTTAATTTCAGTAGGTTTACCTTAAGCATAATATTGTGAGTATTTCTCATCAACATAAATCATCAAGCCACAGAACACAAACTAAGTCCTAAAGTCCAGAAGATTGGATGAGGCTTTAAAATTACAGATTGTTTCACAGCACTGAATAGTAATTCATGACTGACATAGTAGATATTTAAATAAATAATCTGTGATTCGAGAAATTCTTCAGCTTTTGCTGATTTAGGCATTGTTATGGTGAAAAAAATGTCAAAGCCAAAGCATAAACAAAATACTTTCTAGCTGAACTTCACTGGTATTTGCATGTTTCAGACAACATCTGAGCCACAGTTTGCAGCAGCAGTAACATTTACAGCAATACTTGTGTTTGTGACAGAGAGCTTTACCCTGATCTGCTTCACATTCCAAGAAAGGAAAAACCATTTGTCTTCTAAGCTAGGAAGAAATTAGTTGGGGTTACCCCTTTTGTGTGCATGCAAGTGTGTGTGTCCACTGTGTTGAAACTGGAAGAACCTCAAATTATTGAAAGACTTACTCCTCCAGAATATTGTACTTCTATCCCTGGCACCCATTAAAAAAAGAGCTTAGAGGCTAAAATGTAAAATATCATTAGTGCACAGGAGGTGAATGCAGTAGCATGGGACATAAAAACCACAATATTCAATTTTTTTGACCAGCATGAGACCAAATGAGAAACAGAAACAAAAGAGCCCACACAAACCACATACACCAAGTTTGTAGGCTGCAGAAACAATGGCCTTGCCAACAAAACATGAGGCCACAGCATATGGGTATACATATAACCACTGCCTGGTCTTGTTCCCTGACAATGCAATTCAGGGGTCAACTGGGCATCAAATCTGATCTGTGATGACCAACACTTGTTAAAAAAAAATAAAAATAAATCTGCAATTTGAATAAATAAATAAATATGTTAGATTGATACAGATATTCAGGTCCTTGACATAAGAGGTTTCAATATCCATTTTGTGTTCCCTCTTCACTGATTTCTTATCAGCCACACCACTAGAGATAATAGAGATATACTAGTTTTGAAGTAAAATAGCACTATATAGTTAATTAAAAGAAGGATTTCATAAACCCAAGTACATAAAATTCATCAATTTCCCAATTTCTATAAAAAAATATTTGTTTTTTTCAAAGATTTTGGAAACTTTCAGACTCAGGACTGAAGGCTGCCAGGTTTGCTAGGATTAACACAACTATCCTACTCATTACAATCAACAAGTTAAGCAACTATGTACTGCACAACTATTTTTTATTCTCTTTCTAAGATTTTGCAGCGCTCATTCTATTACACTACTTTCAGAATTCTGCAATGAAGACTACCCAAATTCTTCTATTTTCAATATATCAGACTTCTTGAAGTTTATTTAATTATCATTGCATCCTTCCTTTTGTACAAACCATTTAAAATCTGTTTAAGCCAATAATCAATGAACATTAAACGTAATTCTTCTATCTTTAGACAAGACTAGATTACATCAAAATTTTACTTCATCCTACAGCACGCATAAACCTCACGTTATCTTTTGTTTGTATGACAGACCCATTTTCTCCATTAGTTTAAAAATTCTCTATGAAATATTAAACATAGTTTTTTGGGGGGTTTTTTTGGTAATCTGTAATGCAGGATTCTTCAACCATGGGAAGTTGTTCATTAAAATAAGGATAATTAAAAATAGTAGCTGACTGCACATGGTGTGCTTTGTGAGATGCCAACAAAATGTTGGTGGTTTATACCTTGGCAAAGACTGTTACACACAAGAGAAAATCCCATTTAAAAAGTTACGTTATTTACTTTCCATTAGAACATGTTTCACATTTAACATTCTTCCATTACTTTGAACAAGGACAACAGAACTTGAGTCACAGCAAATATTTCTGCTACAGTATGTTACATATTTGGGCTACACAGTGCAGAATTCTACTACTTTTACGTAACAGCTGTAACACTGATTTGGAATTTAGCTGTATTCTATATTAAAATTAAATGAACAAATGTCGCTAAACATAAAATATTTTCTCATTATTGCTATTCTCAGAAAAAGAGCTCATGTTCTTAAAACTGAGCTGCTGAGGAAGTTAATCGTGCATAATCCTACAGAGAACACAAATTCACAAAAGAAAATACCTGATGTTTCAGAGGAAAACTAACCCAAAACAAAAGGGATCTCACCAACAATAAACCCAACAGACTGAGTTTTGCAAGATTCCACAGGTAAGTATTTTTCTCCAGTACTAATAACTTCCTTCTTACAGACTACCAAGAGGACTGAACTAATATCCTGTTTTTCCTTACCTCGTTGGTGTTAATAAACTATTAACGCTCAAAATTGTAAAATTAACCAGACACACTAATGACTTGGCAGCAGTGTTATGAGGCAACAACCCTGTATCTGACTATACACTTAACACGAAGCATTTCCTCTTACCTTCAGTAGCCTCCACAAACAAGAACTCTGTCGGAAAGTTTTTACGATCAGTCACGTCCACCAACATCTCCCTTTTTCTTCCTTAGCACATGAAATGAGAGCAGAATCTCCATTTTCTCCGCAGCAAAACGCAATGCTAGCAGCAGCAAGACATGTTTTATTGCCTTGGTTAAGTCCTGCAGCTGCTTCTCCCTATAGCAGCCCCCATGTTGGTCATGCCCATAGCTTCCCTTCCTGATTATCCCTCACGAGTGCCATCTCAATGAGCAGGCACCTTTCCTTTGCCATTTTCCAACAGCATTTTGGATAGCGTCCAGCCAGGAAAAGCATCACCTGCTGCGCGTTTCCAAAGATATCATGTCTGGAAGGTTCCTCGTTGCAGCTCATCTCACAGACCAGGCGCGAAGCCCACGGCTTGCCAAGCCCTCCTGGATCCACCCCTCAGGATCACATCAGTCATTCTCTCAGGCCAAACTTTCTCAAACGGGGAAAACGTCCCATTTAATTCTGCTTTGTGTACAAACATCGAGATCGCGCTTCCAGCATCCTCATGGCAGAAGGGTCGGATTTAATGCCGCACAGGAGCGTGGTCTCACTGAGCCGCGGCAGCGCCACCTTGAGGCGACGGCTCGCGGCGACCAAAGCCTCGCGCTGCTCCCGCCTGGAGCCAGGGCTCTGAGGGCCGGGGCTTCCGCCAGCGCCGTCCCCGTTCAGCCGGGCGGGACGCCCGCTCTGCGTGGCCCGGGACTGCTCTCCCAAGTGAAGCAGCTCTGGTTCCTAACCAGATGGTCAGGCAAAACAAACAAACAAACAAACAAACAAACAAACAAACAAACAAAAACACGTCAAAAAACAGAGTTACACCACGAACAGTGAAGAAGAAAAGTATGCTTATTCCATAAAGTGGAAGTCAATCTAGGAGAGAAAAAAATGAGACTATAAATTAACCTACATGAGCAAAGTTGTTTCTTTTCTTCCCCAGGAGACTGCTATGTAACAAGAGAGGAAGGAAATAACAGGCATTTGGTGGTGGGGTTTTATGTTTATTTCTTTATTTTTAAGCAGCATTTTGGCTAAGGAGATGCACAAATAGTTTTAGAGGGAAGAGACTACTCTTTCAGTGAGACTGATGTGTACTTGCAGCTCTGCTGGATGTGCTGGGACCTGTAACCAAGGCAGTAAATACAGCTCTCAGAGTGGCTGGCATCTGTTGTCTTTTGAAAGTATTGGAAAAAAACTCTAAAGGCAATTCTTCCTCTGTTGCTGGAATCACTGGGCCAGCCTGGGTAGGCAGGCAAAGTGCTGACAGCACAGTATTAATCTTAGCACTGCGGGAAAAGGAAAGATGTACACTTTTCCTTGGAGGAGTACTGTTTAGGTTGTACTGTTGAGGTTGGTCAGATTAAGTAAGAGAAGAGCAACAAAGATGAGGGAAACAGAGGTAATGACTGAAAAAGTAATTCTATGTATATTCCTGGTATTTCAAGTAACAGGCCTCGTTACTAGAGGTGATTTTCCAAGGTGTTCCCAAATGCAATCTTGGCATAAAGTGATTTTCATGCATGGATATATTATTTTCTCTTTATCTACTTATTAAGAAAAAAATGTTCTCTAATGAAGTGCTCTAACCCACTCTTCTAGGCATAGATAAACCAAAATAAAATAACATTTCTGAAAAGTAATAAGCTTTAAGATAAAAAAAAACAAAAGTAATGAAGTATACTAAAAACACATCCTTCATTTTTGCTGATATTTGTGCAGGCTGAACTACTCGTTTTCTCATAGCCAAGCAACATTCTGCTTTGACCTTTCTAGTTCAAGTACTATGAAGACAGTTATCTTGCTCAGCATAAGGGTAAGAGATCAAAAGGGGAAGAAAACTGGACTGTGCACTTGAGCAGGTGGCACTTTCTCCTCTTGAGTTGGGTCCCAAACCAAGGCTGTTAGCCTGCAATTTAGGGCATGTGGGTTGCAGGATTTGCCAGCTCTGACAGCCTGCACAAGGACATACAGTTCCAGCCACTTGTGTCCTTGAAAATGTCCATGTTTTGATTGTAAAAGAAAACCAAGAGAAAGATTACCTCAACTTGGGAGTCACCCAAATTGGGCAGATGGAATCAATGTCACTTAGCTTACTAAGTTATTCACATATCCACTCGGATTCAGCTTATCTTCTCTACAACCACAGACTGCAAAGATGTGCTCTTCAAGAGGTTCAATCTACTGTTAGGCCCACTCATTTAACTTTGTATTAACACTTTATCTAACTCTTTGTGGGCATAGGAAAAGAAAGAAAATATCTTGTAGTTTTGTTGTTTGTTTGTTTGTTTTAAGTACAAATACTTGTTTCTAACCGTCTATCTAGAAAGCATATCAAAGGAATGTGAGAGCAATCCAGGAAAATTTATCCATAGAAGAGGTGAGATGTGATCTATGCAAATTCAAAAATTTTGTGATTTTAAATGCAATTCCATTTTCTAAAAGCCACTGCAAAAATTGGCATCTCAAGTAATTTCTAATTGACAGCATATTGACTGAGATAATTCTATTAAAAAAAAAAAAAAAAAGCAGTGTTTGAACTACAGAAAAAATGTGAAATATGTTTCAGGTGACTGTCAAGAATTCAGGAGAAGATAGTAAATAAAATACAGTCAAATGTGGAGAGGGCTAAACACAGTAGCCTGCACAGTTCTCTAAGGACTACAAGAATATTTCCCCAAAGAAACAGCAAACCCATTACACAGTGACCTGTCTTCTTTCAGATGCTGTCAGAAATCGATTGGACATTTGGCTTTTCATGCTCAAAATTTCTGTATCCATATTTAAGCTGCAGAAATATTTGGGCACCACAGGAAACAGAGGGACAGTATGCATGTCTGTCCTGATAGTGAGCCAGCTACCAGTGGGGCATGTCAAATGGAGAAGGAACAGAAATGGTAAGAAGAAATAGTTTTGAAAAATTTAGATCATTCCAGAGTCACTAGTTTCAGATTTTTTTGTTGTTACTCTATAACCTGTTAAGAGAAAAGATTTAAGAAACTAAAACCTGAGGCAGATTTCATTAGTAGCTTCCTGGCATGTCCTGGCAGAAGATGGCACTTGGAGTTGATACAACTCTCTGGAAAGACAACCCTTTAAAAAAATCTGCAACATTTTAAAGGGAACAATTTTTACAATTGAGTCAAGTTCGAGAATTTTCAGTGTTCATTCCTATCAGAGAGAAGGAGTCTTTAATGTAAAGGAACGGTATTTTTACAAAGATCAGACCTAGAAGTTAGAGTGTCTCCACATGTTCATCCAGCAAAAATATTTTCATTTTCTGCTTTATTGTTTGTGATTATGAGCTGAGTCAAAAATATATTAAACATTCAATTTTATGTTCTGCTTTGAAATAATCATACTGTATAAGACTTCTGATGGACTAATCATCCACTAAATATTAATGAATTGAGTTAGATATGTCAAAAAAGTTCAAAACAAAGCTGTTTAGAGTATAGGTTTTCCTGTACCTTATTAATTTTCAGCAGATACATGTAAAGCTGTACTTTTATGTAACTTACACTTTCATGTTTGTTACAGTAAGTTTAACTTTTAATTAAATTACAGATGGGCGCACCACAATTTTTCTCTCCTGGCTTTCTTTTCTCCTTTTTCTCTTAGTGGCAATGAAACATTTTAAAACCTAAACCATGTACCGAGATTTATCCCTAAATATCTACTTCTACCAGCCGATAGGTCACACTTCACACATTCCTGTGATCTCACTAAACACTTCTGTAAAGTCTCACTACATTCGGGAAAACTCTGAAAGGATAAACATGATAAAACTCCTGAAAACAAACACAAAAAAACCCACCAACTTATGTATCAGAAAGTGTCCATCAATCAGTGAATAGTTAATATTAACTGGAAGTCACTGCTATTCATGTTACGATTGTTAATAGATACGTTAATCTACCTCATTATGTTTAATGCATTTATACATAAGGCTTTAATCATTGGGGTTACTATGCTTTCATCTTGTGACTAAAGTTGCACATTACAGTTTTAAGCCAGTGTGCTGCACATTCTAAGTCACTGCAGAGGAGCAATGGTTAAGACTAGCATTGCAACAACATTTGAAAACATCTATGCAGGGACTTTCCTGGGAAGAAAATAGTTAACTCTTAAAATGAGCTCCAATCCAAAAGGTGTAACAATGTTCTTTTTTGTAACAGACTGAAGAAACTGGAAATATCCTGAACACACACAGCTAATGAGTGAAGGGTTATGACTTCAAAAACCCAGTTCCAAAATTCACGGCTCAGCACCATGTCTATTACTTGGAGTTTCATACAGCTAACAAACAGGTAATTGGCAGTTAGTCTTCTTTCTTCCCACAGCAAAATAGAAGAGCAAACTGTATTGTAACCTCTAATTACAGGATATTAATCATGAGATCATTTAAAACTTCCTGCATAAAGCTACCTTTAGGCCAATTAGTGAATTTTATTCTGCATTTGAGAAACTGATTGAAGCTCCAGTGTCATTTAGTGTCTTATTTCACAGACAAGAGATTGTCCTAGGCAATAAAATGATTTCAGTACAGAGCTTGTTGTGAGTTGCTTCATTGCCAAATGCCTTTTTCACTGAACAAAATACAGGGTGAAAAATGAAAAACAGAAGTGTTTCTCCATTAAGAAGCAGTTTACTATCTTTTCATGTGTGTGTATGCTTTTTTCATTTTTAAATGACCTTCTCCTCCACAACTTGTTAGCTCTGTGGATAAAGTATTGACAGGTGTTTCAATAAAATGCCTGTTGTCTAGTCAGTGGTACAAATTATTTTACATTTTTTACTGCAACACAGTTACTCTCAGTTGTATTGGAAATGTTCATAGGGGAGAGAAAATGATGTTCCCCTTGTAGAAGAAAGACTCTAGAAAGAGATTAAGGATAACAGCACTAAAAATGAGAGTAGGCAGAAGGTCTGGCACCACTATCATCCTTAAAATATCCTTCTGTGGGTGGAAAGATACTCAGAGGAATTTTTCAGAAACTTAGCGTTAGATGATACATATGAATGCTGAGGAAAAGCTAGGAAATTCCAGAGGTATTTGGTATTGTCTGTGTGGCTGTACCAAACTCCTGATTGGGTGTTTACTAGCAGTATGATCATACTGCTTTCAAAAGTTTGCAGCTAGAAATACATATGCATCTAGCCTGGAAAACAAGACAGAAGACTGGAGAAGAATTAGGGAAAAGCGAAGGCCTCATCTAAAAGCCTTCTGAAAATGAGACATTCTGTGAGAATCTGATAAATACTGACCCAAAAACCAGGGCACTTCAACACTAGCCTGCCTATGTACTCAGGGATGCGTACTTGATCATAGTCCATAGATTCACATTTTGACTTGAAATCTGAGCTCAGACTCCCTCGATTTGTAGAGAAAATTTGTCCATTTCTTCACCTGTGCATGTTCCTAGGGCGTAATCCAGGTTCTGCTGATTTCCTACCTGAGCTTCATTTTCTTGCAAAAGGAGCACTTGCAATTTTATAACCAAAAGTCATATGGGTAACCTTCACAAAAAACTGAGAATAAAATGTGTATTTGCCTATTGGCTCATTAATCAAAGTATTTTGAACAGTGTAGTTTTTATTCTGAATGTGAAATAAAATAAGTATGGTTACTCACCATGACAGCCTTGCTCTAAAATTTGATTGTTCTGACTACATATTTGGAAAGAATATGAAAATTTCCACTGCTATGTATCTAATTTCCTCACCTAGTAAAATGCTGAAACTCATTTTCATGTTCACAGCCCAGTGATGTTACTACCTAATCTTTCATGAACTGCTCTCCTTACTATTTTTAATTTGGATTTACAATTACTAATTAAATCCTTTCCTAACATCCATATAAAAATGATAGCTCAACAGGACAGCACCCTAATTCCATGTATAATGGGTCCACCTCATTCAGCAAACAAATGTGAACATGTAAAACTGAACATATGCTGAAGTATGGCTGACTTCCCATGGTTCCCTGTTTCACATGAATAAGCATTTCTATGCAAATAAATGTCATTCTAACTAGGAATGGAGTTGAGCCATAAATTTCATACCATATATTTTATTCACATTCAATTTTTGCTAAGCCAAAGGCCACTCATTAAAGCTTACCATAAACAGAAAGAGATGTAAGCTTTATATTTTTATGTAGACCTGAAACTTTTCCTGAAAAATCAGCACTTAAATGTGTTTTAAGAATGTGTATTCATTTTTGCAAAAGGGGACAGAGAAATCCCATGTTTTGTCCGAAACCAAAAGTTGAGTTTCCATGTTTTTTTGTGTGCTTTTTTTTAAAAAAAAAAAAAAGCGTTGGATTTTAATGAGAGCTTAAAAAAGATTACGAACATGGAGGACTGCTTCTCTAATTACAATAACCTTTCCGATTCCTTCAGAATGAATTTTGTTAAACACATTTCATGCGATTTGCTTCATTATCTTTTCATTTAAATCATCTTCAATGACACACCATTTAATTAGGTTTGTTGTGCAGGTACCGGTGGTTAAACTTGTGCATTCAGCGCATGCACTTTCATTTGACTAACATAATAAATCTTATTCATGCCAATGTCACCATCTATTACAAAAATTAACAAGGCATCATCCAGCTAAATTCACTCAGCTAGATGTTGTTTATAGAGAATTTTTCTTTCACAGAATCGTAGGTACTGCTATTGACAAGCTACCTGGTGTTCTATGATCCTAGCCATAAATAAAGATTTACTTGTCAGCATATGCTGTAAAATGCTACCTGCCAGAAAGTTGGCCAGCATTCTCCTCTAGTCATAAACACGATTCCCTTTTTTGTAGCATTATTAATGTTGCATTTTTTCCCTTTATGATATTTTAGAGCCAAGAAAAGAAAAAAATTGCCTAGTAGTTTAAGAAAGAAATAAACAAATTCATATAACTTAAAAATGCACATTGGTCTGCAGCAAGAGGCATATCTATTCATGTATTGTTAAATTTGCAGATAAATATATATTCCTGTGCACAGTATTTTTATTGCCAAAACATATGGCTCAATAGCTGAAAAAAATCAGTGGAATACTTCAGAAGGTATCCTGTCTACTATGATTAAATGTCCTACAAAATGCCCTCTGTGCTTCCATTATTTTTTTTAAGCTGCTTCTTTTTCATCTGAAACATGATTTGCAAGGAAAAGTAATATACTTTCCTAGATCAGCTGATATGATTGGGAAAATGGAGAACATTTTGAGCTGTAAGCCCCCCTGTAGCTCTGATTCTCACAGTTCTTTTTTGGATATTTAGCTACTGCAAATCAACTGATTTATGAATGTTAACATAAGAAAGTGTCAGCCATCAAAAGTCTGCGGTGAATTTAGACAAGACTAATTAAAACTGAAACAACATTTTCCTTACAAGTCACTAAGTGCAGATCTATTTTGTTACTTGAAATTGAAAATCCATGACTTGAACGTTGTCGAACAGGGAATATAGACAAATGCATTAGTGAATTCCACTAATTGTGCAGCATTAAATTAATATATGCCCTGATGATGGACTCTTTTCTAGGACTGTTTGTTGAGAGATGGCAAAAGTCAAGTAACAATGAAGAGTATAACAACATTAAAAAAATCCTTGGTTGATTGCTAATCTGTTCTACTGATAAGCAGTGATAGTTTTGTACCTGGATTTTCACTGTCTCCTTCTGGTGAAGGAGCTCTTATGCCTATCTTGTAGTAGAGGTGAGGATTTGGATGACGAGATGGGTCAGATGGGTTCTACAGTGCATCCACTAGTCACTGATTTTTATTATTTTAGCCTGAAAGGCTCCAGAAAATATATAGGAAGGAGGCCCACTTTATTTCAAAAGAGGAAGATGAAGAACTCTGCGCTTCTGCTTACAACCCTGTTCTCAATAGCATGCTGATGCATAAGTTCATCACAGAGGCATGAGACCTGGCTCCTGTTCCCTCTGGGATCAGGACTACAATACCTCTCTTCCAGAAAAGTGCTTCCATGACTGTACAATGCCTCACCATAAAAGAGCTCTACTTTCAGCTATTCTATAAAATGCTCCACTTTACAATAGAAAACAAGTTTGCTGGGATCATATCAAGAAAGAATTATCAGAATGACCTCACTCATAGTGGCATTCATCTGGTTCTCTTCTTTGAGAATTGCGCATTCAGTGACTATACTACTTTCTGAATGAATATCAGGCAAATGCTCTTAGGTACAGAAAAGCATGGCTCAGATAAAAACAAAGCCAGACACGGAAGGTCTTTTAAACTCCTGCAGAACATTTGAGGGAAAATAAATTAGGATGGTCAAGGGCTCTATTCTCTTTCAGTACAATAAAGCTACTCTGTAGAATAAGCTTACTGCAATGCTGTAAAAAATGCTTAGAGGAGCTGATGTTCAAAATGTGGAGAACACAATGAACAGACATGGCTGCTGTGCATCCCCCTTCCTGCATGAAAAACTCTGTAATTTATTTGTGCTTTGTACACAAAATCATTCTTTACTGCTCTGACAATAGTTCAGATTCTGTATGTGATCATGCATCAAAAATTAATTAAAACTTGTGCATTTTTAACATTTTATTTTTTCATTGAACACATAACAGTAACAAAGAAGAAAGAATGAGAACTATGTCTGAAATGTGGAATTTCATAGTTCATGACTTTTCAGCACTTAATTATGCAAATTATGTAATTGTAGCATAGCCTTCTCAATGGAATATGCCTTCCCGCTATTTAATTAATTTTGTATGTCTGTTACTTTTACATTCTCTCTGTACTCCTCCCATTTTTTATCCTCAGCATATGATACTACAATTTAAGGTAAAAACTGGAATTCAGCATATAATGACTTCTAAAACATCATAGAAAGGTGCAATGCAAGATTTATGCTCAAAGTAAACAAGCAACTATTATCTGTACCCTCATATGAATTTTTTCAAGGGCAAAAGGAAGACATTTTTTTAACCTCTGTATTTTGCTGCAGATGGAGAAAATATAAAAATCTGTTGTGCTGAAGTAAAAACAAACATTTCTGTGGTTATATTCTATAGATGGAAATAAAATTAGTAAAATGACTAACCTTAAGGTTTCTTTTTTTTTTTCCCTCCCCTTTATTTAGATTTTAATCCAGTGCTACACTGCCTTAGGCTAACTCTCTCACTTCAATACATTTGGATATGTTGAGGGGAATGTACTTAGCTTTCTCTATTTTGTCAGCAGAAACATCAATGTAGCACAGCTTTTTTTTTCTCTTACTTTTGTTCCATTTTTTCCCCACATCTTTAAATCACAAATTATCATCTGTAACTATAATGGCATTATTTGCAGGAGAATCTGAGAGGTACATGGAAAGTGGCTGACTTTCTATTTATCCCCACATTATAAGAAATACATTTTCAATAAGGAAAAATAAACTTGTAAACTGTAGGATCAAAAGACCAACTATAAAACTTAATATAATGTTTATTTAAATAAACATGATAAGAGATAGGAGTTAGTAAATAAAAACTAAAATACGGAATGACAATATTCCACGCTTACTGACACAGGGAAACAGTAAATACCATCAGTATTCAAACTCACTATAAGTGCAGATTTAAGTGCATCTGATATTTCTTTTCTCTCAGAGTTCTCTCCATGCATTTTATTGTTTATACTTGAGAATAAGTTTTAAAAACTATTTTTGTATTTTGAAAATATTTGACATTTTATATTTCAAATTATATAACATTTTTCTAGCTCTCAGGAAGTCTTTTTCACCCAATCTGTTACTTGTGTAAAAATAATGGTTACAAAAAAAGAAACACAATAAAAATATAATACTTAGATAAACCAGTCAAAATTATTAACAAAAAAGCAATAGAATTACAAAACCAACATTTCCCAGTGTTCTTAATCCTGGTCTGACTTAATCTAACAAAGAACACTGACTTCCAGAGCAGTTAAAATAATTTGACCTTAGTATTAGCTGCATTATTGTTATCATTTTTTGTTTGCTTGTTTTTCCCATCTACTTCACTGGAAATACTTTTTATACACTCCTGAACAATTTATCCTGCCTTCCTCTCTTTTATCTTCTGAAGAGAGTATTTCTTTTTTTCCTCACAGCTACATCAGCCCCCTGAGACCAGCTCAGAGAGGACGTCAATTAGTGGAACATTTCTACCCTTTCCTCTTCCATCTTTGCTCCATTTTTTTTCCTTTTCTTTTCTTTTCTTTTCTCTCACCTTATTACTGTTACTTATTTACAGTGAGGGACACATGGCAGAGTACCTAAACAATCAAAACAACACAGAAAGACTATATAACAATGAAAAAAATGGAAATGTATCTTAATAAATACCTTGCTGGTAGGATACAAGTTAAAAAAGAAATTTTACGTTACCACAATAACATTAAAGGAAAACAAACTTTAAACATCCTCATCAACAAAGCTAATCTGCATACTGCGTTAGAACACAGGATAACTTTTTTTTCCCCCTCGAAAGAGAATTAAAAATGCTACATAAGTAGCATTCACATGTAAGGACAAAATCAAAATAATAATAATAAACAAAAAAAAACACCAATAAGCAACAACAAACAAAACCAATTTAAGATCTGCACTGGAAACATCCCAATTACTGTGAACTGGTTAAACTGAATACTCTGGAAGATGAGTTAAATCAAGGGTTGATATCTTTTTCTGCTCTCCTTGAGCTCCATAGAGTAAAAATTATCAGCAATTATAAAAAGTACAAACAGGTGCCCCCTTCTGTTGCTATGCCTCAACTACTTTCAGTATCTTTCCAAGAATCCTAGGTGTCAATGCAAGCATATATAAGGGATATCAACCACTAGTCTACCAGAGAGAAGCACTTGGGGATGATACAACAGCCCACCAAATTCTTTACAGCAGATGATGTAGTTCAGTACTTAAATCGTTGCACAGAACTAAATAACAAAGAACTAGTACAAGGAATGCTCTCCAAATTAAGCATACCTTGCAAGTGCTTGAAGTGAGTGAGCCCTTTCTACGCTTCCCCATCCTTGATTTTTATTGCAGCAGTAGTGGAGTACTACTGTAATAAGATTTCTAAGAGGTTGATGAGATGAATGCAGACAGTAACAAGAACAAACAAAGGTTACAGTGATGTGCAGAAGAAGGAAGTATCTAAGTAACGAGAAGAAACTACGTTTCTTTAGTCCTAGGAAAAGAGATGAAACAGCTGCTGTTCCTTGAAGCTGTAGGACAGTAAGCAAAAGAAGACGAGAAGAATTGCTTAAGGTGATACGGTCATACACAAAAACCAATAGTTTTCACACTTCAGAGCCTTTCTCTTCCAGAAAAAAAACAAAGAAACATTTGAGTTCTGTCAAGAAAGTCTTCCCATTGAGCCTTTGTGGCTGTCACTCATGGAGTGAGTGCCACCAGCTCCTCAGTAAGAAAATACCTCAGTAGCCCCATCTCTTTTCCCAGCTCAGAGGCTCCAAGATCAGAGAAGCAGAGGACAAAACCATGACACCTTAGTACAAAGCTATTCACAAAGAAATCTCATAGGATTTTAAGCAGATGATGACTCAATGATATCTACTCAATGATATAATACAAAATTTACTAACCTCTGTCATGTTTGCCTTAGCTATGACTTTAGTCCTCCAAATTATTTCAGCTCTGAGATCCACTGCTTTGTCACAGGCAGCCAGACCTACCTTACAAGGGTATCAACAGTCTCTCTTAATATCTTTGTATTGATTTAGTAGGACACAAAAGATAAGTGCTTAGATAGGAAGTGAGATGTCAGGCTTCCACCCCTTGTGTTGGTGGAGGAGCACAAGCAGAAGAAGCCGAAAGACTGCTATTAATTCTTCAGCACTTCAGAATAAATAACTGTGAGGCTGGCGATGATAAAATTTGAAAATAGCAAGATTAGATTTCCTCAGGCATAGCAGGGATCTAAATGCTGGGCTTGTGTATCTCCCTTAACACAAGCCATTTAATAAATGGATGTTTTCATTGCTTTCTCCTACTGAACTTTCACCAACATCTAGATATTTATCATAAAGAACACTACATCATTGCACTAATATTTGGCCAAGTTTTCCTTTTTCTTCCCTTTGGAAGATGAAAGAATAAGTCCGAGCTGTTCCTTGTGCCATTCTAATGCACTGCATTAGGGTTTATATGGCTTTTCGACACTATTCAATGTAACTGCACTGCAGGACCCATCCTTATGCATTTAAAATAATACTGCAGTTTTCAGTAGCTCTGCAGGGGGGTGAGCTGCTCGCTGTTGCCATGCTTGAACAGCGACAGAAACCACAAAATAACCTTCACAGTTAAACTCAGTCATTTAATCATAAAGTTTTTGTAATCAAGTAGACTATGCAACTGAGAACACACGTGAAGCTATATGGTAATAGAGGAGAAAAATAATCAAAATTTCATTCAAGACTATGAAGACATAATATGCAGCACCAGTTCCATCTCCCTGTGCAGAATCTTCTTCTTAACATCAATCTGCAGTTGAAAGTAATTTAGAAAATAGTTTGAAGTCTCATAGACACCATACATCTTTACACTATTTTTCCAGTATGCTTCATAGACCCGGTTGAATGCTCCTTTCTGTCTTCTACATTTCACTTAAAAAAAAAAAAAGTTAGACTAGAAGCATAGCCTTGAAATTCAGATAATTTATCAGAGTTAAAGCCATTCCCATTTGTACCTCTCTTGAAGTACCTACTGAAAATGTAATTAATTAGAATTTGATGTATGTCTCACACTACTAATTCACTAACCTGCTATAAGTTATGCTTTTCAGTCATGGTTCTAGATGGTATCTGTCTGAACTTCTCTGAAGGCTGCAGTACCTTTCCACAATATAAAATGTGGGTGTATCACCAGCTGTTTTCAAGTATTCAACTGATTGCCTGAACTTCAGTTTACATAATTAGGGCAAATGGATCGAAGCCTGACTGCCTCATCTTCCAGGGGTTTGGGAATAACAATCCGTAGCCCAAATGTCACTGATCAAGAGTACATTCAGTCAGACGTACCCTTCCAACTTTTAGAGCACCAAATAGACATCTGAAAAGAGCTCACCAATTTCTTTGCAAAATATTCACACAGATTTTATGAAGAAAATTTATACACAATGCTATATAACCAATACAGCATCCTACTGTATGAGGAAAAGATCCAATTCATTTGATGTTAAGGAAAGAGCACAGATGCTTCATTTGTTTAAGAGTCCAAGATACATAGAGGAGGAATACACAAACCTTAAATGTTTTAGATTCAGCTCAAATTTCTACCGAGCAAATGTAAGCTGGTCTACTTCTTTCTACCTCTGTGATTTAATTGCTAGATTTTTCTCAGTCACAGTACAACAGTGTAAGCCTTACAGCTATTTAATATTAATATAAATTTACAAATATTAATAAAATGAGAAGACTGGAATCTTAAAAACATAGTAGTAATTGCTGCTGACAAAGTTAGAAATTCAGCATATTGAAGTCTGTGTTTTTGCAAACTTTTTTCCTATAATCCCTATATAAATATATTCAGTACAATACAGATTTGTTATGCCTGTGGCCCTTATGGATAATGATTTAAATGGCTTTGAACAGGTCTCTCTCTGAAGAGGTGGTCAGGTACAAGTTTATTCATGTTAGAAGTGTTGTTTTTCCTATAATTCATGCAGTTAACCTTACAACTCCTGCATTGTCCCTCAGAATTTTCAAACCAGTTCCTGGAACACTGGAACTGAGTTAAACCCAGAGCACATCTGATGGTGGGTCAGACTCCCCAGACCGGGAAGAGATTCAGAATTGGTGAGTTAACTTTTTTGGTGGAGAGTGAGATTAGATTAAAATACCCTTTTTTTTTCTCCTTCCATTTGATGAACTAGAGCTTTGTCCTTCTGAACACAGAATATACTATAAAACAGTCATTAAGGCATTTGCTAGTTAAGTTTTCTTTTAAGAATTTATGGAATCAGTTGTGATCTTTGTATGATGTTTCTACTTGTGGGCCAAGTGCTGCTATCCTGTGAGAGAATGCTGTCTCTATAAGCAATTAAAAAAAATTTCACAAATATCAGCTGGTAAGATCAAATTTTCTACTATGTCAATGGAATTTGGACTTTACAACAACTATGAAGATGACTTTGAGGGTGAATGGTGATTTCAAATTTAAGAATCAAAAACAGACTGAAAAGTAGTACAGAATACCGAATTAAGACTCAAAACCAAGCAAATTACTGCTCAGAGGTGGTCCTTACACCACCATGCAGGTGGAATTTAAGTTTATGTACTGATCTTCTGGTCATGTGTCCTTTAAATTAACTTGAACTTCTTACTGAAACTAATTTTAAATCCAAGAAAAAAAAAAACAACAATTCAGGCTATCCAAATAATAGTATAAATATCAGTTATACTGAACACAGAGTTGAAGAAGGCCAACAGTATCCTGAGTTGAATCAAGAAAAGTGTGACAAGCAGGTCAAAGGAGGTGACTCTGCTCTTCTACTCTGCTCTTGTGAGACCCTATCTGTGATGGTGGTGAGACACTGGAACAGATTGCCCACTGAATCATGAGAATATTGTGAGAACAACTTGAGCAAGCACAAACTGAAGGACAGGAGGCTTGCATAAATGCAAGCTCAGGAACAAAATGCAGAGGCCACAAAAACTGTCAAGTGAAGATAAGTGAAGATAAAAAGTAGAATAGATGTTCTGTTTTGGAAGACAAAATGGTGAAACAGATGCCTCACCTGAACATAACATCAGTGGGAATCAGTTTGGGTTACACCCCCCCTTAAGGCTGGAAAATTACAGTGAAAATGACTATTAGCTTTAATCCCACGACCACCAGAGATGTCAGTCATTTCTTGGAATTTCTGTCCATGTCCTTGGAATGAATATGTGCTATGCCTTTAAATATGTAGTTGTTTCTCTCATTAGTGTGCATGTTTGGTGAGTGATCCCCAGGCACCCAGCACTCTAAGTAAAAGGAATATCTGCTTGACTTTACTCATTGGCATGTCAAGTTACTTTGTTGGTTTTCATGGCTTCACCAAAGAGGTTGTGAATGCCCCCTCCCTGGAAGCAGTCAAGGCCAGGCTGGATGGAGCTTTGAGCAACCTGGTCTAGAGGGGGGTGTCCCTGCCTATAGCAGGAGAGTTGGAACGAGATGATCCTAAGCGTCCCTTCCAACCCAAATCATTCTATGAATAAAAAATAAAATAAAAAACAACAAACATTCCTTAATTGTAGAGGTGATCTGAATATGTAGATGTTTAAAATCAATTATATTAACGTAAATGAGTAAAATAACTAGCATTTGGTATTCCAGCAGTTAATATCTGTGAGAAATGAAATGAATACTATATTAAAAACAAACAAACAAAAAAAACCAAAAACAACAACACACAAAACACCACCACAACAATAAAAACTTTGAAGGATGGCTTTCTTGAAAGCCAACTTGCGCTCAACTTGCCATATCAGTATCAGTCATCACAAACTTTACATATTTCCCACATGCAAAACAGAAAAAGCAAATAAAGCAAATAAATACCTAACAGCCAGGTGTGGATTTATAAATCTGTCATGCTCAAAATTAGGAATTCAGCACTCAGTTATACTCACTCTAAGTTCCCTTTTTAAGTTCTGTGTATGGATTAATTTAAAGAACATGTAGTTACAAGGAAATTAAATGACTACAGAGTAATTGTTCACAGGCTCTGAGCTTTACACTTCTGATAAATGAATAAACAGGATAACATTTGAATATTGAAGGTCAGGGGAGAAGATGTAGAAGTTACATAGTCATATAGCTGCATAACATCTGGGGTAATTTCATTTAGTAAAATTCATCAAAAAATCATTTATTATCATTCTGTTTTCATTATTATATAGAAAATTAAAAGCTTCTAAATCTTTTTCACCTAATTGCATCAATATACTCTGTACCATCGGATGGAGTTACCAGCTGAGACAACAAACTTTGTTTACACATTAAGAAGAGTTAGATAAAAAAAAACTTTAATACCCATTAATGGACAAACATTTTCCAGCTGGGTATACATTCTATGAATAAGCTATATCATTTTCTACCTAAATAAGAAGCATCACTTTATATTTGGAGTGATCAATCAAATTTTTGAAGTAGGAACTTAAGCTTAAATATGGGTATGTATGCCTAACATTGAAATATTAATTTATCGTTCATCATTAGGGACTGGTGTCAGGAATGTGAGTGTTACCAAAGACAATAATGAACAACTTGAGCAAATGTTTTTGTCATGTTAGTCAAATCTCATGAAATCTCAGTTCCATTAAACCACTGTCATTAAAACATAGATAATACTTCCATCCAGAGCATATCTGTAAACCACAGCTCACCAAAGGTAGAAAAAGTACGTAAGTGACTGCTCCATATTTTCTGCACCTGTTGGGTGCTGTGCAGGTACCGAAGGAAAGAAAGTATCTAAATCAATCACAAGGTACAGACACTTAAAAAAAATGCCACACTTGAAAGAAAATTGCCTTACGGACCAAGATAATTAAGTCATGGGGAAACTGACAAGACCACCCAGGTTAGAATGCTACAGGAAAAAATAAGGAAAATAAGAATGACTCACCTTCCAACTAATAACTGAATATTTACTGCTTACTAGAAATAAAGCATTCACTGTATTGTTAAATTTTGTGTGGATACAACCTCTATCCACTTAAAGACAACACTCTGAAACAGAACACAGTTTGAAACTTTCTTCACAAGTAAGGTGAAGATTTTTTTTCTTCCTAACAAAATCTGCTTGCAGTTAGCCATATTTGAATTCCATTGAAGAAATACATTAGGCAGTATTGATTGACTGATACAATAACCCAATCTAATTTGCATGTGTAAATTAGCATGAAGACCCTTTCATGTTACTTAGCTATGTAGCTTGAATGATTGCTTACTTAATCTCCTCCAGCACAGCTCCTTTTTGCAAGATGCATTTGAATCCAAAGATGTCACCTCAGATTTAGTTATGTGTTGCGCATGCTTTAAAAAGAAGTAAAACAGTGCAAACTTAAATGCCTGGGAATTACAATTTGCAACCAGCCATCAGGTTCTTAAAGTAAAATGCATTTATTTTTTGGAGCACTTGAGTATTTCCTCCATAGAAGTATAGGGAATAAAAAAATCTAGTTTGAATCTTAAGTTTCTGTTAAGAAGAAAATGTTTCCTGTCAACTTTGGTATAACCTTCTTACAGTTAGCTTATATACACCTTACTTTCAGTACTTTACCTTTGTGATTGATGAGCAATAGAATTCACTTGAATATGAGATAACACAGCTCTTTATTTTTAAATAAGGAAATGGACATTTGGCTACTCCTCACTTCAAACTGAATTAGCTAAGTCAATAAACAGAGTCTAAATGAGACATTGTAGTACCACACTGCATCATTTTAGCAACTGCAAAGGATTAGAAAGTTTAATAAATTCTGTGACTAGTACTTTCCCTTCAGAACTCCAGAAGAGAGAAAATTGGGTAAGCCGATGACCTGATGATCAATGACCCATTATCTTCCTAGCCAGTCATTCTCCCTAGAGGATTTAAAATGCTTTTGTGACCTCTGAGCTTCTCACCCCATGAAATGGAGATGACAAAGTATATGTAGATTCATAGTAGCAGTTTACAATACCAGTGCAAACTAATTCAATGGGAAGTGAAACTGAGCATCTTCTTCTCCAAAGGGTCTACTCTGAAAAGTGTTAGAAGGCAAAGCAGGGCAACAAACTTCAGTCTGAGGTTAACTTACAAGAGGTAACTTACTGAGACATGTAACTGGATAATTTTTAAGTGTTGGTTTGCATCTTGCAAAAACACCAATAAGAAAGGAGAATTCTAATGCTATTACTTTATATTTTAATTCCCTGGAAAGCTATTGTAAAAACAATTAAAGTAACTGAAAACACTGTGGCTACTTACTAATCTGTCAGGACCCAACAAGGTCACAGCTGATCTAAAGTCGAAATGGAACAGTACTCCTAACTTTTTCCAGTTCTAGTAAACAATTCACCATTATGTTTCATTTTCTCTTCAGTAAAGTCTATGTAGGAGAAGAAACTCTCAAAACATAAAGAAGAACTACAGAACTACAGGAAGCCCATCAGAGGACCTCTATCAAATTGATGTGTCATTGGGAATGTCTACAGCTGCAATAACAAACACCAAGACACTGTGTTCAGATGGTTTCCATTTAGGGATGAAAACTGAAATAATTGACTTAGTACCAGAGTATGCAGTGCCATGCAGAAACACCTTGTCAGCAGGAGACTGAAAGGTGACAAACCTAGCTTCTAAAGTTTATAGAAAATTTATTCCAAATTATCAAAGAATATTTCTGAAATCTGCTCCAGAAATATATTGCTTACAACAATTATAATATAATTTGGAAATCCACATTAAATAGAATCTATTAAAGAAGAATCAACAAAGCTTACATAAATGCAAAATATTTGTCAAAATACATTATAAATATTTACAGTTGATAATAATAAAGTCAGTAGAGTATGGATAAGAGAGATCAACTTAGTAAAGCATGCAATGATTTCCACAAAGAAATCTACAGAATCTGTTAAAAAAGGTTTTCAAATAAGCTGAGCAGTCACAAGAAGGAAAGTCCTCACATGAATAAAACCTCTGACTAAAAATAAAGATACTGAAGTTTAGTGTAAAAGTCATTTCCCCCTCTGAAGAGAGATACGTATCAGAGTCTTACAGGATTTATTAGAGGCCCTGGTGCTCATCATGCTTATAAGTTATCTAAAAAAAAGAAAAGATTGTCAACTGCGATGACAAACTTTTGGGATGCACTGTTATTTGTGGTGGTAAAGATAGAAGAACTGCAGAGAAGCCTTGCAGCTGTGCAAGGAGTGAGATAATAGCAGATGATAGTCTGCCAAAGGATAGTTGTAAAGAAATACACAAAGAAAAAATAGTTTAACCTACACAGTGATAAGTCAACCACCAATACACAGGAAACAGGATGTTAAGGTCACTGTGTACAATGCTGTGAAAACATAAATGTGGTATCTGGTCAGAAAAAAGTGAGCATTAGAAGTTACTGAGAAAGGAAAAGTAAGAATTATCATCTTACTGTGCAAATCCACTGTTGGGAAGAATCAATACAATATGCTATTATGCAGGTATTCACTCTGAAGAAACTGAAATTTAGCACATTAAGACAGTGATCTGAATGCATTTGGATTTTTTTTTTTTTTTTAGTAGAAGTCATCACACTGGAACAGAACAATCCAGCTCCTTGTAATGCCTCTGAAAGTGGTGTCAGGAACAGAACTAACTAACCTGTATTGGACATTATGCTAATGAAGAAGAAATTACGTAGTGTAAGCCAATAGTACAGGAAAACAAACTGTAACCCAGGGTTAGGTTATAAAGCAGGTGTTGTTATTCAGCACTGTGCACACACACACTGAGTGCAAGGGGGGGGTAACCCTGCCTAACTTGCATGGAGCAGAGGGATAACTGGTTACATATTACAAAGCACAAATCATAAATATTCATTACATTCCTGAGAGCAGGATGGAATGCTACAGTCAGTTACATGAAATTATTTCCATAGGTATGACCTTGAATTCCTTTAGGTCGAGTGTACAGAGCCTTCTAGAGGTTGCGGGCAGGGGTCACAGAAACATGGAATTGTAGGAGTTGGAAAGGACCTCCAGAGATCATCTAGTCTAGGTCTTGAAGATGAAGGATGTATGTCTTCCTCATCGTGTCCTTCTCACCTCACTGCAGGTCAAGGAAGTAATCCAGTTCTATCTGATTGTTAACTAGTCTTTGTTTCACAACATTGTCTTGGCTCACCCACCATCCAGCTGTTACACTGTTTTTCACTCAACCTCCATTAGTCTTGCCCTCTCTATCCCAGGTGGTACCTCCATTAATCTTGCCTACATTAATCTTTCCTCTTACCCTGAACCGTCCTTAAGTCTCTTAACCCACTCTTTCCCCCAGTCAGCTTGTTATCACATCTTCACAGAATTATAGGGGTTGGAAGGGATCTGTAGAGACCATCTAGTGCAGCCCCACCCGCCGAAGCAGGCTCTCTTTAAGGAAAGTAAGTGTATATATATTAAGGTCCTACTTATGGAAATCATATACAAATTGAATACTTTTTAGTGAAAGAACACATTTCACATTAAATATTATTTCACTGAACTATGTTAATTGGTAACATACTGTCCAGCTTACAGCTGGGGAAAGTAAAGTAAAAACATTAATAAGGAAACAGGGACAGAGAAAATGGTGCTAGATCTACTTAAGCTGATCTTCTGAAGTCAGAGACCTTCCTCCGAGGAACACTGTTCAGTCATATAAATTTGAAGTTGAAATATAATGTGTATATTGTGCTTAAATGTGTAGGGTAATGGCTTTTTAGCTTTCAAAGCATTAGAGATGTTCTGACACTTGAAACTGAATTTTCATATGCTTCTGTCATCTCTGTTCTTCTGAAGTCTGATAAGAAATGTCACCATTCATATTTCCAAGAGCTTGTGTACACACACACAGCATGGGAAGAGAGTAATAACCATAACTCACAAACAATTTTAAAGTGTCAGAAAGAGGACTGGATTCTTGGGGAGGAAATTTTCATTTAGCACCCTTGGATAAAATGCACACTATGCACCCATTTCCTCAAATCAAACAAACAAACAAATAAAACAAATTTAACTGAAATTCTTACACTGCTTAAGTAATAATCCTTAAAGTAAAGTAATAATAATCCTTCAGCTAATGAGTCCCAGTATACTTTTCCTAGGCTTTTCCCTCCATCTTCCTTTTACACTCCTGCCACTTAACCTGTGCTCTCAAAACAAATACTTCAGTTGTGCTTGTACAGTTGCTTATAGAATTGAAAAATGCATAAAAGAAACATACTAGAAAAAAATTCATCCCAGCACAAGAAATGGGGAAACTACTATTGATTTGGATGTGGTTCCTATCCTGTTTATTCTATTGTCAAGTAAAGAGCTACAATGATACAATGTTGGCGCTAAAGAGGGATAGGTACAAATCATGGGAAAAAAATGGGACTGATTAAGTCAGACTGTTGCAGAAAAAAAAAAAATCTTCAAAATGCAGCCCCAACAACAACTTAGTTCAGGGCAGAGATGTCTCTCTGGTTATTTCTTCAGCAGAAGGATCAGAAATTGGAAGCAGAAGTACTAAAATGTAAACAAGATCATCATATCTTCCAGCTATGCTAATTATCTCTTATTTCCATTTTGTCGTTTCATTGTTTTTCCACACATGCATCCTAACAGTATCATGTTGTAATGTATCAACAAAGCACTGATGATTCCAAAAATGATAATTCTTTTCTCCATTTTAACCTATACTGCTACTTGTTTATAAAATAAAAACAGGAAGATATGTTATAGAAATAAAGTATAATTCAAGGAAACAAATTAGAGAGTTAGTGTAGAACAATTATTTTAATAAAAATAATGGATAACAATCATTCTTGTGAAAAGTCCCAATAAATTAAAATCCACACATAGTAACATTTTTTCTACACCACAGTAACAAAAATAATGAGCTGAGGAAGGCTAAAATACTTAAATTGGTGCAGGAACTAAATGCACACTGTGGAAAAGAAGAAAAATATCCTTCATTCATATAAGTGAGGTTTGATGTTTTAAGCTTAACGATCAATGTCACCTTTAGTCCGCTAGTCAAATATATATTTAAATATACACATAGAAGCACTGTGTTAAATTATACATATTTTTCATTGACCTATTTCTATTCCTGCTCATTAAAGTGACTATGTTCCCCTCTCATCCCCTCTGGCTAGGTGTAATAATGTCTCTGCCTTCTGGCTAGGTGATAATTAAATTTACTAAATAAGTGGCAAGGAGGTGGGAAAGAAACTATGTGTGCTTATTCAGAAGGGAGTGGTTCAATTAACACTTTGTTTAGGAACTTAACTTTTAAAACTTGATAATTCTGAACTTTGAAGTCCTCCCTACCTCACCCTATCCATACCATAGTTGGTTTGGTTCTTCCTTTCAGGTCATACACTTCAAACAGAAGCCTGAACTCAGAAACAAGACTCAGACTGAAGCTCAAAGGTCAATTAGCACCAAAGATAAAGGACTGATTTAGCAGGAAGAAGGGGAAAAAAAAAAAAAAAAAAGAAAAAAGGTATTTCGCACACAACCACTCTACAAATCTCAGTGGTTAAGGGATGGTGGAAGAAAGGAGTATCAGAGGATGCATGTATATGGATAAAGTATCTCCTCCATTTCTAAAAATCAAGGATGGAGAAAGTGATGGCAGAATGTTGTCTGGAACTGTTCTTTACAAAGTCAGTGACGGGAGACTACAGTCAGGTGCAAAGTAACTTCTTTTTGACCCACCTGCAATGAAAATTGCGAAGTAATTGTCCCTCTATACTCTGCCCTTGTGAAGCCCCAGCTGAAGTGCTGCATTCAGGTCTGGGCCCCCAATACAGGAAAGATGTGGAGCTACTGGAGCAGGTCCAGAAGAAAGCACTGAAGATGATAAGAGGGCTGGAGCACATCCCCTGCAAGGACAGCCTGGCAAGGAGCTGGGCACATTCAGCCTGCAGAATAGAAGGTTGTGAGGAGACCTTATTGCATCCTTCCAGTATTTAAAAGAGGATTATAAACAGGAGGGGAATAAACTTTTTACTCAGGCAAACAGTGATAGGACAAAGGGTAATGGTTTTAAGCTCAAGGAAGGAAGGTTTAGATTAGACATCAGGAGGAAGTTCTTCACAGAGAGAGTGTTGGAAGTGTGGGTACAGGCTGCCCAGCGAGACTGTGGATGTCCCATCTGTGGGGGATGTTCAAGACCAGGTTGGATGGGGCCCTGGGCAACCTGATCTAGTACCAGATCCAGAGGCTGGTGGCCCAGCCTCTGGTGGGGGGATTAGAACTTGGTGATTCTCAGGGTTCCCTTCCAACCCAAGCTATTCTAGGATTCTATGAAAAACATTGATCAAATAGAATTTTGTGTTTTCAATGTTTTTTCTGAAATGAATTACAAAGAAGTAAAATTGCATGGATGGACAGTTTCATAGATATTTTTTAAATTTTCACTTTCTTTGTACTATTGTCATCTCTCTACCTTTAATTAAGGTGGCTCGAAAGCTGACTGGACATTTATGATGACGGAAAGATAATTTAATGAGAGTAACGTGGTCACATCTAGCTACATGTTATGCTCAAGAACTCAGAACAAGAGTCTTTATATATATATACACACACATACACACACACTATGTAATCAAAAACTGATACGTGGTTCTTTGAGATTGAGATTACATTACCAGATCAAGCTAAAAGCTTAATTAATAGGCTACCTTCATCATATTTTCTGCTAATACTGGTGTCCTGCTTTGAATCTAACTTAAATTTTGCAATTATCTGCCAGGACTGCCAGGGCATAAAGGAACAATGGAAGACTCGAGAGGAAGTTTTATGGAGTTTGTCTTTTAAAGTGTGGCTTCCTTTCTCTATAGAGCAAAGCATTCTAAAAAAGAAAAAGGCCCTATTTTTTTCTGAATGAGATAAATAAGTTCATGTTTTCCTCTAAAGTGGATAAGAAACAATGAACTAAATGTTCTCTGTACAAGAGGAAAATAAAAATTTCTAACATGCTTCTGTACTAAAGATTTATTATACTTAAAATCAGTTCCAAAGAGTATCAAAGATTCTCATGCATTACCACTGAAGAAGAAATAAAGAAAAACAAAGACAGAAATCGAAGCTTATTAGTTGAGACCAGAGCAGACTAAACCAAGTGACAATAAATTACTGTTACTGTTAAAAAGCAGGTATTAGCTAAACAGCAACACAGTTATTTAGATCATTACATTATTCTGACCTGACGACTTCAAAAGATTACCGACAGCAAAATATTATTAAATCTTAGTCATTAGAGGTTACTGAGAATGACACAGTATTTTCATAAAAAAAAACCAAACTGAAAATATAAATACCATACAATATTTAATGCCTTTATGTTAACTTTGTTCTACTGAAGTTGTTGGATGAAAGACAATACAGAAATAAATAAAGTATTTTCAGGAACATATCTATTCTAAATTGAGACTGTTATAACCTACCATGAATAAATCCGAAGATCCAAGACAAAATAGAACTAGATTTCATAACTCCTAACAACAGTTTTCATGAAGGGGTTCTCCAGTCATCAAGAGTTCTCAAAAATTCAGTTTTTTGCCCTACACTGACCTAAGACATAAAGAAACTTTGCTATGGAGTGGGGAAACTAGAGAAAACTAAAAGAAAAGAAAAAGGAATAAGGGAAAGAACAGAGCAGATAAAGTAAGTGCAATTCTGTTCTTAGTTTGGTTTGCAAATTCCAAGCAATCTAGATAAATTCAAGTTGGAATTCAGAGCAGGAAATTAGGTATGAGTTGTGCTTTCCACTAATTGCTGCCTATATTCCTTGTCCATCTTAAGCAAAAGATTTTTTTTTTCCTCTCCTGTACTCTGAACAGCAAGCCCCAATCTTCTAGGAGGGATGCATTCTGAAAGAAGCTCAAGGTCCCTTGAAACTGACAAAGATTTCCAATAAGGGGATATTCTGAACTCCTAGCAAAGGGTGTATTTCTTCTCCATAAATGTTTATTTAAACTATATCCTTTCCATATAATCTCTTGGAGGACAAATAAAGTGTACAGAAATAATTACCTTTCCTCACATCTGTGTTTTTAGACAGTTTTCATTTGTAACATTTTGGTTTTGGAATTTTTCTCATTTCATCCCAGATAAACAAATGGCACATCCAACCTACCTTCTAGAATCTGGCAGAGATTCATGCAGTATCTATTGGGGTTCATCACATTCCAGTGCCTCAGCACGTGTTATTTGTTACTTAAGGACAAAACTAAATAAATATCTAGGATTAACATCTAGTAACTACCAAGTCTGTAGTTATGATGTTATGCCATTATGTATTTCCTTACTGGGGAATAAACATAGAAAATCGGTACTTCTCTTCTGCTTACTCATTGACATACTGCAGTGCTCCACAATTTTAATCTGTTTATCATTTGACACTGCCTAGGATGTTTTGATTCTTGAGATTTTAAGCCATATGGTTAAAAGGTCTGTATGCGCTTCAACTCTTACTACTACTTTCTCTACAGAGTGGGGGGTTAACTGTCTAATGGTGTGTGCACAGATTCTGGTTTTGAATTATGAAAATAAAGGGGCAGCTAGCATAAAGAATGCCATTTCATTCGTGGATGTAGCAGTAATCTTTAATCAGATCAGTGCATAGGTCTGAAAGAAGTCTCTGAACCAACAAAGCTTATCTGTGTTAATAGTGAGTGACATAACCGTGGACCACCACATTTTTTTAACCATTAGTTCCAGTAGTTTTTCAGATATTATCTGAAAATGAAAAAACAAAATACTGCCCAGTTCTTAAAATTAATTTTATATATAGAAAGGTAGTCTAATTTAACCTGATCCTTTCATGACATTTCTCTCAGTATCACACCCACTACTTTTTGGAAACAACTGAAGTTGTTTAGACTAAAATAATAAAAAAAAATTGCTACTACTCTTTTGATGTATTTAGTCAAAGAGTGATTAATTAGAGCTAAAACAGTTATATTACCCAAAGCAATACTCTACATCCTTGACTTAATACCCAACACATTTAAAGTCCATGCAACTATCTTAAATATTGAAATTACTATGCAGCCTATAGCTTTTTGGCATTAGCATGCAGGATAGCAAATTCTTGAAGTTATGCTTGTAGAACTGATTCCTCTAAATCATCATAGCATAAACATTCCTTTTGCTTTTGTGTGATGGATACTTAGACACTACCTTTATGAACCTTTATGAACCAGCATAAACAGGACTGTAAAACAATAGGAATCTATTATTCTCTGTATATCATTCTCAAGAAAATTTCTTAATACAGAAAACATATGATGCTGGCTCCTTCAAAGCCACTAAGTATTTACCTCACATACCTTGCTATCCTTTTACACAGTCTACTGCCATAAGGCATACTTCTCATATCAGGGAGTATTTTAAATTTTTTAATCTCATCAGCATGATGATACTCAATCTACCTTTTTATATACGAGCCAAGATTCTAATTAAATAAACCCTGTAATTTCATGTTTAAAATCCATGTCATAGGAAAAAGTGAAAAGAATGATTAATAACTGCAACTTTTTTCTCAGCCCATTAAAATATCATCCTTTAGTATTCTTTGAATTCAGAAATTAAGGAGTCCTACATTTGCAAAGACTTGAACTGATTGTGGTGATTAAACTAGAGAACAATTCCTGACCTTCTGACTGTATTTTTAGCCACTTTGCACTTGTTTTAGATTTAACAAAATCGAAACCAAGTAAAAATATTAAACAATGGGTCACATTTCTGTTATTAAGACATGAAAAAGCATAGTTACAAGAGCAAACTCTTAACTTCCTTTCCTGTTTTCAAATAAGTACTCCTGAAGACATCGTTACATAAAAATCTTCTTAATAAAAACTACACTGAATCTGACCAGTGAAAAATCACTGGAAGTCAGTTTTCAATATAAATTCCAAATAGTAAAAACTATTGTAAAACTTTGCTGGTTTACTTAAAAAAATAAATAAATAAAAAAGCTGTCTTCACTACAGAATACTCTTCATTTGATTTTTAATGATTCTTTAATGAAGCTACTTACTCAACATAAATTCACTCAATGTGAATTTATACTCACATAGCAATTCCCTAAAATTTTTTGTTTTATTTCCATGTTTAAAAAATTGGTAATATGTAATGGGTAATAGAGCATTTTACAATTTATGGTCCGGTAACTGGTCGAAGATAAGAAAATGATGAATAATTGAATTGAATAAGGTATTTTCATGAAGTATTTTCCCTAAAGTAATGATCCAGTATTATTTCTGACAGTTCTATTGAGAAAAACAAAACATCTGGGAACACAACCATCTTCTTAGTGCTTCATTAATAGCTATAATGAAAGGAGTTATCTACATATGCTTTTTACATAATATACCATGCAGTTTAAGCTTTCTTCTCCCATCAGACAGGCTACAAACAAGGCTACTGAGCAAGTCTTACAGTTCTCACTTTTACCAGTAATCTTTTTCCAATAATTTATCAAAGAATTTCCTTTACTTATCCTGACCCAAAGTTGCACGAATACCACTCACATACAAGGTGAGGAACTGCAGTTTCTTTAACTACCTGCTTTTCATTCAGTATATCAGATGAATTTTTCTTTGCCTCTGTAGCAGGTACCAGTCCCTGCTGTGATCTAGTATATTACCAGTACTGAAGTCAAAGGAGCATTATAGGCAATCAGATGCAAACACTGCTTGATTTACAGATAGAGGTGAAATCATTACAGGTGAAATTATAACAGGTAGAGAAGGCAAAGGGACCAATGCAAACAAGGAGATGCCACAAAAGGAAGGAAAATGAATTCTCACCCACCTCTGAGGATCTAGGCTTGAAGGGGAAGAACTTCAAAAGAAGGGATGTCCAACAAGAGATCCTTCCTCAGTGGCAGTCAGTACTAAAATGAGATCATCTCTGATTGCACAGGTGAATTGCCTTTACCTGTGCTCCCAGGACTGCCTGGGTCTTTCCTTCAGGTCAATCATTAGTTTATGTTGTGACTTAGCAGTCCCCCCCTACATGTACCAACATTGGTATTCTCTGTACATATTAGACCTTAAAATTATGTTCTTAGAAAACACTAGTTATGAACCTGAAACAAACTGGCAAAAAAAAGTGTGCAGAAAAAGGAAAATAATTTCTCTAATGAGCTTACAACATAATTTTTCATCACAATTTGCTTTTAAAAATATTAGTTTAAGTAGTTTCCTCAAAGTCAGCAAAACATTGTTTAAAAATTTAACAGAAGCATGGGAAATATTTCAAAGTCATCAGGATATAATCTGCATCCTCTCCATCAGAAACACAACTAAACTAGTGCAAACTGTATACAAACCAGGGATGAACTGTTCAGAAGGAAAAAAAAACTAGATTTTGAGAATGGAAAAGTGAAATAGAGTTAACATTTGTGTTCGCTTGTGTTTGAGGAAGGGATTACCATGATCAGGAGTAAACATGCACACCTGACACACACAGAAATGGCCCTAAATGTGCCCAACATACATGTTTGCATACTGGAGAAAACAAATACAGTTTTGAAGAAGCAGTTAGACAAACAATCTTCACTTTCATTTCTCACCTCATAAGTTCCTTCTTCACTGCTTCACAAAGCTCGTTTCATAGTTACTCTCTTCCCCACCCTTTCTACAACTAACCTTTCCTCATCTGTGATTTAAAAACAGTAATCAGCAATTCAAAGAGATTAGAAATACTTTTCTAACACTCCCATTCTGGAAACTAATTTTTTCTTTCACACTCTGTTAACCATATAAAGTAACAAAAGGAAAAACCTCAGCCTATAATATTCTCACCCAACAGAAAGTTTTAAAAGCAGAAAATACTATACAAAAAAGAACTGAAAGGATGAAGTAGACAAGAGCTAAACAAACAATTCCACTGCTGGACCATCTTTGTATTATGCAGAGTATATAATTGAGAGCACAGTCTGGCTGTTAAGATAAGCTCTTTTTCAAAGCTGCATTCTGATTATCCAACTGGACCGTTTTAAATTATGTCAAAGTGGCATAGAGATTTCCAAAAATGAATGGCTGAATTTCAGACCTTGTATTAAAAAACACAAAAATCCTCTCCTTCGCCTGCTACATTGCATAGAGGGAAAAATGCTTTTGTGTGGAAGATGTAAATACCAAGAAAATGTATGGAAAGTTTTGAGGGAAGAATGAAAGAAAGACAGGAGACAGATTGAAAATCTACTTTCAGATTCAGATAACAGTTCTTCAACATCCATGAAATGAATGTTGGTCAAGAGTAGAAGTAACTGAAAACAAAATAATCTGTTTGGAAGTGGACAGAGATTTACTGGGTTGTTGATATAACTGGAAGGATAATCTATTGATAGTTCATTCTTATAGAAAAGTAACTTTTACATCAATTGATGATTTCAATAAGAATAATCATTCCTGAAAGACAAACACAGCATACTAATCACCACAGTATTTCACAGTTTCGTATATACCACTGACTTTAAATGGTACATACATTCAATTTGTCTTTAACCAGAACTTCCCTGGGAAACATATTTGCATACTAAAGGTATAAATAACAAGCAGTTAGAGGCCTGCAATTTTGTCACCAAGCCGTGTCTCAGCTCCTTGTTCGCTAGATCGAATAGCTGAAGAGACATGACAACTGTCTTTAGAAGATTATTATAAGACCTACAGTCCATCAAGTATATTGGCAAAGGAGAAGACAAAATTTTATAAAGTAAATGTTTTTTAAAAAGCTCAAAAAGGTACCTTTTTCTAGCTATTAAGTATTCTGGTATTTAAATGTAGGGGATAATACTGCCTAGAAGCATAAAACAGGTCAGTGCTGGATCCTGTGTTGAAAATGTGCAATTAAAATTTTCTCTGTTTAATTTCCATTTCTCTAACAGCAGGTACCACTACACAAGTCTAAAAGCTGCTCCATTTTCCCATTTGGATATTTAATAATCCAACAAAAATAAAGCTTCTGGCAATTCATGTTACGTTAAACATATCACCCCTTAAGTGCAGCGTATTTTAAATAAAAAAATAATCTATCATTATACTCAGAATACATCATTCAATATTGCGTAACACTTGGCCTTCTTAAACAATACTTCAACATCTAACATTTGGATGTTTACGTGACTGTTCCGGTGCCCTTACAATGAACAAGGTTGACAATACACAGAAAGTCTATCATATAGATATGATTCTGTGATTTTCACAGCATTACTCAGTTTTCATAAACTCTTGAAGATCACTATAGCATACTAAATACCAGTAACTTCTACATGTATAAAGCAAGTTAATAATAACTTTAAATCTGTGAAACAATTACAGTTTCCTAATTTTCCTTGAGAGGCAGTTCAAAAGAAGTATTTTCATATGTAAATATTTATCAATATTTCATCACATATATATGCAGTTTGTGATTAACTAATAAATAACAGAATGGCTTACAGCAGTCTGCTCTGGAAATTAAATAAATACTATAACAAACATAATAGAAAGTGCTCAGTATAAGGAAAATAATACAAAAAATATTGTTCAATAACATCTCTTTCAGATTGCTCATAATCAAAGCAGTGCCAGATAATTAAAAGCTGTTAGTTTTTGTCTTCACCCTCAAGAGCGCAAACAAACTTAGCTCATTATAAATGGCTCCAGGAGTTACATACATGCTTTACTGTAGAATGCACAGCACCAAAATGTAACTTAATGGGTCACCACTTAGTGTGAGCTTATATATCTTTAAGAGCAGTGACAATTAAACTGTTTTCAGCAGCTTACTTCTAAGCTGAATTTAGACCTAATAAAAGACTTCGGATTAAGAAAGCACTTTTTGTTTTGTCTATCCCATACTTTGTTTATCATTCTTCCCATGGAACTGCAAAAATGTTTCAGGGAAATATTTTTAATTTTCTGTCTGAATCTACTGTGGAACATCAAGTTTGAAAGAAATGTAAAGACTCTACCTTTAAGACTTTACAAAATGTTTATGTAAGGACAGGAGGCAGTTGCCCTTAATCAGTTACAGATCACCCAAGGGAGGTAGAGGTTACAATTCAGTAATAAAGAAGGAATAGTTTACTCCTTTCAATGATTAGGGCTCATTAGAAACTCCTAAAGTAGACAAGCTCCAAGTAGGGATACTGCCTTTTCTGCTGCCAGCTCTTAATTGAGGTTAGGGAGAGGTAGACACTAGGAGGTAAATTTCTTGCACTTATGCTCTCAGGGCTGGCCACACCCCTTCACCAGGTGCTCAGTCACTGGTTCAGACCATGACCTAAGACAAAGTGTATGGGAACTATTATTTTGATGATTCAACCAATACAAGAAACTTTGTGGGGAAGCCCTGAAAGATACTGTGGCCACACCCCTTCACTTCTCTACGTACTACTGAAGTCTCTTTATCCTTCCCACTCTGCAGCTGTGAGACTGTATGCTTTCCAGTTGGACCAGATGGTCACAAACAGTGAAGGAAGACCCATTTCAGTAGCACCTGCCTGGAAGGGTGGCAGATCCCTGGGGCTTCCAGAGACATCACCAGTGAGGCTGGCTGAACACTGCTGCACAAAGCTTCACCCTGTAAGAGGCAGGTCTTTTTATACCCTGTAAGAAGAGAGGAGGCATCCCTTGCAGTCAGTCTGCCTGCCTAGGGCAGAAACAGCTGCATGTCACAGCAAGTGCCTGAAGAACTCACTTCAACCTCACCCCAAGGAAGCCCATCAGATTGTTTGCAGACACACTGACTGAAGTACTGTTCTCAAACATGCTCTTCTCATACTGATAAGAGCAATACAGAAGTGTAGAAGATGACAGTATTTTAATCATAAGACTGTGTTTCAGAAAGATCTGATGTACAGTCATGTAGCAGAGATTCAGCCAAATATTTTCTTGTTTCTAAGTGCATAATTGTAAAATAAGAACGATTTTCATAACAAAAGAATTAGTGTTTTATTTCGGATTGTCCTCACTGTTCTAAGATCATCCCCTTTCCCTCTCTGTTTTTCTTATTCTTCAGCAACATGATTCATGATTTAGACAGCACTGCAAAGCTAAATAACATTAAAAATAATTAAAGATAACATTAAATAACATTATAACATCATATCATTAAAAAGAGTAAGTCAGTCATGGGAAAAACCTTTCTTTCAGAGCCAGAGATGCATCTTTACTGCATTTATATTGTGACACTGTACATTAATTTTCACAACGTCCTCTTTTCTTATATGTTAAGGAAGGAAAATCCCCAAAACTCTTGTCTGATGCTCAACAACCCAGAATAAGAATGGGAGTTTTTAATGTCACAACATTTTTAGTAGATTCTTCAGATTTTAAATCTAATTTCTAATTAAGAATTGTATAAATTACAGTTATGGAAATGTCTGTCAGTTTCAATCACCCCAAAAATATACATTCTCAGAAAGTCTTCATTATTTGAGCTTTTCTGAACACTTACACCCTAGTAGTCCAATATCTGAAGACTTTAGTTTTAATTTAAGAATTAAAGCTATGAGAAAAATATTCGGAATAGACTCTACTGTCTCTAAACAACAATATGCTTTTAACAGCAATACAGACATATAGAAGTGACACTTGTAGGAAAGCTGTCCTATGTTTTCTAGTCAACTAATGAAAGTAAAACAACGACCAGGACTTCCATTCCAGATGTGGGGAAAGAACATGGGAAAGGAGGACTATAGAAATGTTTTAATAATTGACATTTCAAGTAACAAGAATATATATTTCTACAGAAAATTAAGAATTGAAAACCTGGTATTTTTCTTGAGTTCCAATTTACACTTACTACCTTACAACACACAGATCTGTTGAATCAACATATTAAATCAAATTTTTAAAAAGCTACTCTGACATCAGCCTTCAAGGCATCAAATAATTTGCAGCTGTTTTTGAGACTTTTCAGTTTTCAATGTTTTTAGAAGCAGAGAGACTTCTCATACAAGAAGTAACATCTCTGTTCTACATGTTGCCAAAAGAAGAAGCTTATCAAGTATTTGGAAGCAATAAGGGTTACTAAGAAGACACAAATAACATCTAGCTCAGGAAAACATCTGATATGAGAGTAGATGGAAATATAAGAATATCAGAGGAATTATCATATGTGCCTGTCCGTTTGCATTCTGTGCTGGGCATCTGCTGTGGGATATTTTTGGAGATCAGACATACCTTGTTCCAACTCATTGTGGTTATTTTCAGGTTGTATTTTGGGGAGAAAAAAATTACTCAAAAAGATATACAAGTCAAAGACAATATTTAAATTAAAATTAAGTTTATTATAGGAAAACAACAATAGGAACAAGAATGGAGAAGGGAAGGATGCAAATTACTGCTTTGTATAGCTGAAAACAATGTTCTGAATGAAAACACTGTTTATCTGATTTGTGTTATCCTGCGAAAACATCACAGATGAAAGAAAACAGGAATAGGTGTAACAACTACTAAAGTTAACTTGTTTAGGGCTGTAATCTTCTGGTTTTTACTAGTGGAGACATTTGCCAGGCATCTCCAGCTAACTAAAATTTTTTTATAAAGAATAATGATGAACTGGCACTCCTAAGAAAACCCAAACTTGTTATATATCTTCAGTATAGATCAAAGCAGTGAGTGGAAAAAAGGTGTTGGATGTATTAATATAAATGAAGGAAAAATGTGTTTTCTCCTGCAGTCTTCAGTGAATTTTATAAGGACTGACTGGTTACATAAGATTTCCACCTGCATCCATTTTGTCAGTAACTGAAGATACAGACCAGATCATAAATTAAATTGATTTAAGCCGTCTGAGGCATATTTTATTGCAACCACAAACCATTCTTTGCATCATAGGTAATGTATGCTCTACATTAAGAATTATCTATATGTCTGGAGTACATAACAGTTCAGCAAGGAAACACTACTTTCATTTTCCCCATGTAGTTAGTGATAATACTGTGCAGCATTAACAAACCAGTGGATTTCTCTCAAAAGTCTTATGATGTGCAACTCCTCTTTAACACTTGTGTTCCTGTCATTAAAAGACTACATAGCAAATTTCAACTTACAGAAATAATTTTCTGCTGCTCATAACTAAACAAAAATAAAGCATGCATTTTTCCCCCTAGTAAACACAGCAACTGAAATGAAAACATTGCTAAGTTATACTAAAATTTAGTTTTAAAAAATATTTGGAAGAAAAATAGGAATCCAGCTCCTGTACTTATTATTGAACTTCATAAACTTACGTTTGTAGTGTTAGATTGGATTCTAGAAGAAACTTCATTTCTGGAACAGGTCAAGCTTATTCAGCAAAAATGATGATGATGCATTCTTTCTTCAGTGATCAGTAAGACAAAGACACGACTGGCTTTTTGAATTTAACATGAAGTATAGTAACACAAAGAGTGAAGAAGTGTATAGAACACAAAGAGAAACACACTAAATGTCAGTGTAGCCCAAACCTTTCCCTAATGACCTTGGAAGGAAGGTCAAGAAGGAAGACAACAGTTAAAAATACCCCAGCCACTAACCAAGCAAAGCATATCAGCTTTGAATCTAAATGCATATTTCTGTTTTGAATTTCTAAGTTTTGTCTCTATTGCAAGAATATAAAAGCTGCTTAACAGCCTAAAATAAATACAAACAGAAGTCTTCCAGGAAAATTGAATTTACACTCAGTGCAGCTAAAGCTGAGAAACCTGTGCCTGCTTGTGAAGTGTTTAGCTTCCGATTAGTTGGTGAAATAAGCATCAGGTAAAATCATAATAATGACTGCAAAGCAAAGTAAAACAAACAAACAAAAAAGCACAACACCTTGCAAGTTACCTCAAAAGTACAATACATGCATATCAAGAACTGCACTGCTGTGAAGCCAAATGGTAGGGCAGTGATGTTCATCATATAAACATATAAACTTCATATAAACAGGGTCTTAAAACCATAAGTTTTAAGAAAGCACTTTTACCACTACAAAGCTACCACTTAGTTTAGTTATGATACTAAAACAAAAAAGCAGCATGCAATTTGAAGTTTCATATGAATAACTTAGAAAAAGATCTACAAACTCACTAAACATCAACCATTACTAAAGAGTAAAAACAGAGCATCAAACTGGAACTTTTCTGACAGCAGGTTCTCTAGAATACTGAAGAGCAAGCATTTCATCACAGCTGATAGCAGACTGAAGCCCTTGTCAGACAGATGTGACATTCATTTAACTCTAAGGGATTCCCAACAGCTGGGACCCTTTTTCAGCCTGTAGGTTTTTCTGCATATGCCAGGCTTACATCAGTCAACAACAAATACCATGCTGAGTTTAAATGCGTGCTTAAGAGATCTAGATGAGAGTTTATAACATAACTTTATAACATAACTTAGGTTTCTTAAAAAAACAAACTATTCCTCTAACTTTGATTGTGACTCTGCTTTAGAGAATTATCTTCTAGACTGAGATACTACACGGAATCAAGGAACTGTTGAAATTATTCCTAATGTCTCTTGCCAAAACACCTTCTATAATTCTAAATACATAAAAATGCAAACACTGCTTCTAGTGCATGAGGGCATAAAGGCCAACAAAGAACTCAAAACCAGTAATTTCATACCTGTGCAGAGGAGATAAGAACAGTTCAAAGACCCTTCCATTTGCAGATCAGACTGAGTGCAATTGGGCAAGGCCCAAGCTATCAGTTGACCAGAACCTCAAAGTTAATGGTTCCTAAATGTAGTTTTACTGCTGGATAACAGAATTTGATGCAAGGAAAATCAGAAGTAAAAAAAATAAATCCATCCTCAATAAAATCTAAAATCAAAAAATTATATAGCTCTTCTCAAGAAGAAAAATTCAATGTACAGTGACTATCAGGATTTACTGAATATCAACTTTGAAATTTTCTACCTCAATTTAAAAAAGTCTCAAGGGAAATTTGAATTATTACATTTATTTTAAACAGATAGTGTTATTAAGAACCAGGCTTAAGTCCCAGTACTTTGCAAATAAGATTTATGAAACATGATTGATTGAAACAGAACACCTGAACTGTGATGTGGAGCAATTGTCACTTTAGATTTGGAAAGGGATACATCATTATTGCTTTCCTACTGTTCTCAAGTTTAGATAGTGTACTTTAATAGCCTAATACGACTATAAAAATCATTTAAAATTAGTATGCAATTGCTTTAAAAAGGTGTATACATGGATAGACCTTTATTATATACAAATTCGCAATTTTTAAGGCATTATAAAGCAACAAAGGTTGCATCACTGAGGAGGAAGAGCTACAAACTGACAAAACACCAGACTGTACTTTCCACAGCCAGAGCTTATAGTGCTCCATATTCTATCTAATCTATCCAGCTTAATTGTCATTGTTTTAACGTGCAGGAAAGATATTAATTGCTTGATAAGACTAAAATTTCTGTGTAATCACTAGTTTATAAAAATACCTCTTCCCTCCAGTTCTGGTTCTTGCTTCATTGGGAGCTATATCCTCTGTTATTCAGATACTTTTCTCTCTCTCTCTTTTTTTTTTTTTTTTTT
>VXAB01010917.1:233810-255726 GCA_013399175.1 Odontophorus gujanensis | reverse complement strand
TTTTTTTTTTTTGGTGTTATTATGTTTATTTGCTTAAAAATGAAAGAAATCACACAAGACCTACATAGCTATTATCACTATGAGACGACTCTCAAGATAATAGCAGATTAGTTTAACTCTCAATTTTCAGCAAGTGAAAACTCTGCAATGGAAACAACTTTCACCTGTATGTAACCCCCATGACAGCATCAATCTCTAAAGACAGCAAACAGGATCCTACTGCTGTTTAAACAGCCCTAAAAAAAAAAAACAAACACAAAATACTGATGGCCCTGCTGGAGGGTGGTGAAGCATTCATTGTCAAATTAAGACAGTTCTGCACTAGAAGCATGAAGGATATATTGCTGCTCTGAATGTGTGTTATTGATATCAATAAGGAAACAAAGAAAAAGGTGTATAAAGGCAAAAAGACACACTGCTAAGGAGATGAGAGTGACCCCATTTATTTTCTGATGTGTCTACAGAAGTTTCCCAGCACTGCAAAAGTGATTTGTACTTTCGAGGATAGTGTTTAATTAAAGAAGAAACTTGATCTCTGAAGATTATCTAATCCCTCAGCTAGATTATCTTCTATTAAACTACTCAGACCTACCTAGCTCTAGACTTCTGAGAAACCAGTATTATGTAATGAATGCTACTCAAATGTAATGCTATTTACATTCCTGACTCCTTATATAATACAAATTATAAGAATTAGACTAACAATGAAGTCTGTTGTAAATGATGAAAACACTGACTGCTGCGTTGACTGACCATGCTGCCATAACAAAACCATAGTATTCACTAATATCCTAGTTGTTCTGAGAAATATTTTAATTTTATTCTGGTATTTGATGAGATTCAACTGTCCTAATCATGATCTGCAGTTCCTAAGCACAGAAATCAAACTGTCATCAATACCTACAGGGCTTTATTGTAGTACTCTTTTGCTCGTTGAGAATGTAGGTACAAAACTCAGTTCCTCTTGAACTAGTCAGTATTTGACCTGGTCCCTATTTTTGCAGAGCAGCCAGTGAAAGCAAGTGGGACAAAAAAAGCTTGACTCAAGCACATCCTTTTCCCTCCAGTCGAGAGCACAAAATGCGATGATAAATCTTCAGAAAATGATGGAATGCTTAACACTAATTATACTTGACGTCATTTTCATTCCCCTCTGAATAAATAATGTTTTCCATTGGAAATGGTTTTCAAGAAGCATATCTGCTCACATCAAGGTTCTTCTAGTCCACTTTTCTAGATTCAATAACATTTGTTAGAACTGTTTTGGAGTAATAGTCACAATATCTGGAATCCTTACCAATGTATCAGTACTGCAAATGAATGATGTTTAGCATACCACAGTTATATAAATTAAATTGTTACTAGTAAATATTGTTTTGGCTTAGAACTTGTCAGTATGTATTACAACTATTGCAGTTGTGTTTTCAAACTCTATGATAATTGCTTCATATTCTATAACTGAAATCTAAGTATATGAAATATGAACATGGTTTTGGATTCCAAATAGCTTTCAAGAAGAATAGATTTACTATGTCCCATTCTTAATATTTAAGTAAAACTGTCAGATGTTCTGCATTTGCATAGAAACAAGGATTTCTATAGTGGTATAGAATCTAGAAACATTTTTTTTCTGTTTTCATATTAGTAAAAAGATTCCTTTAAAAATTAGGTCTTTTGCAACAGAAAAGAGGTTTAAGAAGCTGCAGTGGAATTGCCAGGTCACAGCCTGACTTGAGTTGAACACCACATGAGAAGGTGTGGGTAACACAGGGAGCTCAGGTATAAGTAATGCACCTGAATGACCAGAAGATGTGGAGCCAGAATCCACTTCTCCTCACCCTCATTTAAGGGTTAGCAGCTCTCTTGGAATAGAGAGTGCACCCCTCTTGAGCTGTTGCTGGTTATTGAGTCAGCCATTTTCCCTTCTTTACTACCTGTTACTTGCTCTGTAATGCCTCTGTTCCATTCAAAGGCACTGCCATCACCTTCTTTTGCCATACAAAATAATAGAAAATAGTTAAATAACAATTACATCTACATAAAGCAACCTTGCTTTCTGACATTTCTTTTATCTCAAGCATCCTTGCTGGAATGTACAGAACAGTACTCCATGACCTCCATCTTATTTTTCCAAGTTAGCCTACCTTTCTGTGTTGGAATAAAACAAATGTTATGTGTTCATTCTTACTATGCTCTATGGTTTACTACAAGAGTAGTTTACTGTCTATTTTTCTGAAAATCTTGAGGTTCTGAGCAAGGAGGTGAAACAAATAGCTTGCATACTAAGAAAAAGATTACTGCTACCATCTTTAAAGAAATAAATAGATCAGTTTGAAAAGAAATTTATAACCAGATCTACATCATTCCACAATTAGTAAAGTTCTTATTAATTAGGTAAGAAGTGCATATACATTAAAAAAAGGTATTTTGGTGGCATATTTTTTGAGTAGTCAATTCAAATTTTAGTTCAAGACCGAAATACTGGTGCAGTACAAATACAATTTTCCAGCCCTGATAAAAAAAGCAACAGAAAATAAATGGAAAACTTGGTGAATAACAACAATTATTAGAGAGGATATGAGCCATTCAAGCAAGTGGGCATTTTTCCCCCGTGAATGAAATTTCCTGTTCTGTGATTCTGTGATACTTAATGCTCAGGTATCTTCATAAAAACTTCTGCATATCTCTTCCTTTTGAATTCTTTTCAGATTTAGTTGGATGGATTTGCTTATAACTTAAATTTTATGGTTTTAAATTATTCAGGCCTTCAAAAAAAAGAATGCAATAAGTGCAAACCTGAAATGGTAGTTAAATGGTACTGTGAGAATAAGACAGACTGCTAGCTGCAGTTCCAGTGTTTGGTATTATCTGGAAGGAAGTCCAATTTTCCATCGAGTTTGATAATGTAGAAGTAATAAATAGTTTCACACTGTTTCTTTCCCTGATATAAATCAGAGTTGTGACTCCTCAAACATACACGTCTTCTCAACATCAAATGAAGCACAACAGTGCTACACTTATCTGTAAGATTTAAGAAAGTTGAAAGTCTGACATTTGAAAATGTTGAAAAGCACTCTTTTCTTCTGAATCCTGAAGACAATTTATATGTATTACATGTAGAAACTTTATAAAGGTCATTGCAATGTGCAAATCAATTCCTTCTTTCAAGAATCTTCACTTTAACTGAAAGACCCAGGATCCTTTGACAGTTCTACTTTGAAAAGTGGTGTAAAATTTTCACACTTCAGGTAGTTTAGACAAAACATCAAATAAGTGTCCTCTCCTTCTAACTGTCTGCACTTTAGGGTGCCCAAATGCACAACTGATGGCAAATGTTCAAATGTACACAGTGAGCGCAGGTTAAATTTGGGGGGATGGGGGACATGTGACTGAACAGTCAACAATACACAGTGCATAAGGATGAAGAGTTTAACATTACTCTTATTAGTCAAAAACCTCTCAGCATATGCAAAGTGTTCTAAAAGTTTTAAATATTTTTCTTGATATTATTTAAACAAGAGCCTCAAATTTGTCAATATAAAAAAATAGCAGAAAAATCAGAGAATATTATTCTTTGGCTGAAAGCAATTTATCCCGTCAATATTCAGGCTGAACCATCATACCATTTTCGTTTTTTTTGTTTCAACACAAATATTTTAAAAGGGGTACATAACTGTAGTCCATGGGAAATTTTCATTTGAAAAAAGTTTTTTTCCCTCCTCCAAGAGTATCCATATCCTGTTTCAGATTTGTTGTGTTAAACAACTAATAAATCTCCACAGGAGTAGCCTTACTGTGAGAAAAAGAGTGACAGGGAAAAGCTATGATAGGGAGCTTCAACTCCACAGTTCCATGAAGCTCTCACAGCAGATGCAAGTCTGGTTTGACAATGCCTGCTTTATTCAGCCCCCAGGTGCTAACAGCTGACAGCTATTTACAAACAAAACTTAAAAGGGGAAGGACAAGGAGCGACACAACCCTAAGAGCAACAACTGGAGGAAAGTCAGAGGAGTTAACAATAGAAGTGTCAAGCTAAATTCTTAGAAATATTAAATAGTAGGTTTGTTTGTTTTACTTCAAGGTGAGTTGCCAGAATGATATTGCAGAATCTATTCACAAAAGCACTAATACGAAACATTCAGTTCAAGTACCTGAATTTATACATCTTCTACATTTCAAAGGAGTTGGGAACTTCCTCACTACATCTTTGTTATTAACTTTTGTTTATGCACTTGTGTACACTTGCATATCTGTATGTGCATATGTGGCCAACTTGTAATAAAATCTTTATAGAGAGGAAAGAATTCTATAAACTTTGTATGACTTCATAGAATTTACATGAATTTTAAAGGCTAAAAGATTGTTCCAATACAATTTAAATCCACATGCAAGTCCTAAACCTCTATCTGAACCAGATCTTTCAATTTTAAACAGCAGTGGCAGAACAGAGGATTTGATTGTGCCGCACTTGCTCATACAGAAACAAGAAAAAAGTCCATGGGTTGCTGACATCTTCTACCTAATCTCCATTAACTGGCCTGAGGACCTGGTGCAAGAGCTATGTAATCAAGTCACACCAAAGAATATTCCAGCTAAATAGCAATGATATATGTAAATATTAGATTCCAATAAAGGACGAACTAAGGCTATGCAATTATATATTCACAGACAAAATCTTACAGATTTCCATATCTTTTTTGACAACTGAGGATTTTAAGAAAACCATGTTATGGACAGTCTTTCAATAACTGAAGAGATACCATATGTGATCTCTATTTGACAGCATACTCAGTTGTGTGAAAAACTACACTAGCTGTAAGAAAAGTCATCAAATGCTTATTTTGCATCCTGATAGTGAGTAATGATGTCAAACTCCAAAAGCAAAAACTAATTTTTATTAGAAATATCTGAGAATATATTAAGGCCATCGCTATCTGATGTAACCAAGTCAGTTGGTAAAGCTCACAGGAGGAGAAATTTAAAACAACAAAGGAAAGATCTATGTTGTTCTTGTTTTTAATGGAAAAACAAACAAACAAACAAACAAAAACAAACAACAGAGCTCTTTCTAGGTTGCTTGCATAGCTACAGGTAGCTAGCAATTGTGTTAGAAAGTAAAACAAATCGACAGTAGCACAGGCTACTTCACCCAGTGTCCTACTTCAGCTCCATTATAAGTGATGCAGTAGTGTTAACAAAGGCGCTTCCAGCTCTTAGGGTCACATTATAAGCAGATAATCAATTACTTACTGAACACAAGATAAGAAAATATATTATTTTTAATTTACTAATTTATATATTTACTACAGCTGACACAAAGTTCACACTTCCAGTTCGTCATTGCTATAGCATTAAATATGTTATTTCAAAATCTTGAGGTTAATATTCTCTACCACAATATATTTCCTGGAACCAAGTTGTCATTTGTAAAGGTGTTCCAGAAAGTTACAGTCAACTCTAATCCACCCAAAAACCAAAGATAACAAAGTCATCTGGGATTAGCAAGCAAAAACTAATACATTAACCCAGAGCACTAGAAATTGTTTATACCAAGAGAAATTATTATGTATACATGTATGAGAATACTAAAGTATCTATGAATACATATTTGAATACATACAAAAATATATGTAATGTAGACATTGTATGTATTAATTTGTACAGGAATACATATTACAAAAACCATTAAAATCAGCAGGTATGCCAAGAGAAACAAAAGAGCCAGTACCGTATTGTAACATGATGGAAAACACAATGACAGCAGAGTAGCAAAGCCCTCAGCTGCAACAAGGGAGGACCTTAACCAAACAGCGGCTGCAGACACAGAAACAAAGACTGCCTACCTCTAGAAGGTCTCAGGTACATAGGGATCTCCAGCAAGATCCCCTTACCTCCACTGCCAACCCTTAAATAAGCTCAGGGAAGGGGTAGGTCTTGGTTCTATCCCTTCTGATCACTGAAGTGCATTGCATGCACTTGAGCTTTGTCTTGGTTAGGCCCTGCCTTCTCACTAGCTGCTCAGTCACTGATTCAGGCCATGACTGAGCATTTCTGCTTCACACATGGAAACAGAGATGCCTGTGAAGTAAGAATGTAATGATATTACACCTAATGAAAGACTGCATACAATCAACACGTGCGAATAAGAAGGTTATAATAACTCAAACCTTTCCAGTAGAAGACAGAACCAGCATTTAAATGACTTTTTTTCTGAGTTTTCTTGTGGAAAAGATGCATGTTCTTGCCCTTTCAGGGTATAGTGGTCATGGATGAGTCTCCCCCCTTAGTTCGCCTATTCACCAGCAGTACAATTTAACCACAGCCCAGGAAAAGGAGAAATTCAGTTAACTTTTGTTATCAATAGGGAAATAAACGCATATACTGAGATCCAATTACAGAAATTAAAACAAATGGTTAAGAATTTCACAACTGTATGCATACAGGTGTGCTTTCTTTCTCTACCATTTGCTACTTTCACTTCCTGCATACCCTTTCAACCAGGATCCAGCATGAGTTTATTTTAGTTGCCAAACTTGTCCAGGTCTATCAATTTCTTTGCCTACCACAGGAACAACAACAATTGTCAGTGACTAACTGAGTTCCAGTAGTGACAGTGTTTACATAGCATCATTAAAGAAACACTTATATTTAGCCAAAAAGAAAAAAAAAAAAAAAAAAAAAAAAAAACTTATACTTCTGTTGACTTGCTAAGTGTCTTTAATACAGTAATAGATATTAAAAAGATCATCCATATAGCTAAGAAACCAACTGAATCCTGGGCTGTATCAATAGGGACACATGAGCAGAAAGTTCGACTAGAGATTGCCCAGGTCCCTTCCAACTTGATTTATCCCATATTTGGTAAAAGAGACACTTGGGTTTAGTTCCATATTTCATTTTGCTGTAGACTGTGAAAAATGTGGGGCACACAGTCAATCAAACACTGTAGATGGGAAAGAAAAACTCTGATGAATTCTTACCAAGAAAATATTCATACCATATGCTAAATAAACCTTCACAAATAACTCCCAAAATAAGTAGAACACAAATATTTGATATTTACTCAACAAATTACAAAAAGAAAAGATTAACTTTAAAAGCGTTGTCTCAATTTTAGACTCTGCTCATGGCAGGGAGATTGAAACTTGATTATCTTTGAGGTCCTCTTCAACCCAGGCCATTCTATGATTCCATGGTTCTATGAAACATACTTATTCACAGGACACAGTCATTGGAAAAGGTAAAACCCTCCTAGACAAGAAATATTAGACTGTGTATGGCACATCAGATAACACCATTAAAAACTGAATAGAAAGAAATGGAATCCTTTTACCTAAGCATTACCTTTTCTCACCTATATTTATATGTTATCAGAAACTGCTGGCATTTTCTACACGTTATGTAAAGGAAGTAAAATTGACTTAGTTCTTGACTTTTGGAAGGAACTGTAAAATACTGTTAAATGAGGCTTTTGGCCTCATGTATTTAAATTTTATTTGGGATACAAAACATGCAGTGATTATTTTCACTTCACATGTGCTATTTTCTTCTCCAATCTCCTTAATTGTACTACTCTAATTTCCTCAAAAATATAGTCAGGAAAATGTGTTTTCAACTACTATTGCAAACCTTGCCTGTAAGAAAAGCATGGTATTGAAAGACAGACATTTGGAAATAGTACCCATATTGCTTGTTTGCCTCTAACTATAATATACATGCATGGAATGAAAAAAATGTTTCGTTTTCATGAGACTAGACACTTGCTTAAAAGCCAGGAGAAATATACAATTTGTGCTTTTATTCTAAGAAAGAAAAAAAATAGTATCAGTAAAAATACTAGAGTCCTCATGCAAACATAACTATTACTGCTCTACTGAGATTTGGACGCAGGGCTGCAAACAGAGCAATTAGACCCTAACTCTATTTCGGAAAGGTACTTAAGGCCACACAACAAAGCTCCTACTTTAAATGTCTCCCTGGTGTTGTTAAAGCTTGGCAGTTGAAACTGAAAAATTTGTTACAGTTAGCATTATCTTAAGCTAACAGCATTACTATGAGAATTTTAAGGTCAACGGAAAAGGTATTACTGCTGGAGAAAACAAACAAACAAAAAACAAAGCCAGCCACGAAGACATGCAAAATTCCTCTTCAAGAAGGAAAAAGAATCAGATTGGTGATCCAAAAAGTCAGCATCTTTGGACTGGAGGTTAGAGAGGAGTTTTATTTTATATGTGAGTTGCTCCAAAAGTAATGGCTCCTATTTATTTCCGCAGAAATGACAACAGATACAAAGAACACAATAGTACTATTTCATAGAGCAAATTCTCAGCTACANACGAAGACATGCAAAATTCCTCTTCAAGAAGGAAAAAGAATCAGATTGGTGATCCAAAAAGTCAGCATCTTTGGACTGGAGGTTAGAGAGGAGTTTTATTTTATATGTGAGTTGCTCCAAAAGTAATGGCTCCTATTTATTTCCGCAGAAATGACAACAGATACAAAGAACACAATAGTACTGTTTCATAGAGCAAATTCTCAGCTACAAAATGCTGTTTTTCAACATATATCACCACTATGCTAAGCATTTTTCCCAGTGATGAGCTCGAATCTGCATGTCACATTTGTAAAAATCTGCTTGGCTGTTCAGATCATGGCTTGCCTTTCTCATCCCTGTCAACACTGCCAAAACACATCATCCACTCCATCACTGTGGTCACATCTACTGTTTACTCTCCATAAACACTAAGCAAGTGTCAATAAATATCAGTGAATGCAAATTTTTCCACATGACGGAATTCAGTGGCACACCTTTGTTTCACACTCACTTCCATGTCAGACACCATTTTGTCAGACTGACCCCCTGCTGCCATCAGTTGCATAGCAACAACTTGTAATGTAATACTGGTGGTAAGTTTCAACCTCTACTGCCATACCACCAACGTCCACCTCTGTTGTCAAAGGTCAACATAATAGAACAGGAGGCATTACTTTTAGAATAGCCCTCCTATGATTCCAAAAATCACAGTTGGTATAAACAGTCTTTATTTTCCATCTCTAGAATCCTAGCACTCTGAGCTACAAAACCAGCCTTTTAAAGGCTATTTTGGTGTTTCAATGCGATATGCATTTCCATCTGCTACTCCTCTGCCTCCCATTTTGATGGCTCAGAGATCCACTGTACCACTGTTTCTAAAATAATTTGTACAGAATGCTCTCTAAGCTGTAGAATATTAAATACATTTTCTGAATTCCCATCAGTTAAGATGAATGTAATTGTGCTGGATCACCTACAGTAATTTAATTTACAAGCATATCAGGATATATACTGCCTGATTCATGCAAGTTAGATGGATTTGTGCTGAACTTCTGAACTGCAGATTAGCTGGAGCAATCAAGAAAACTTCTAGTTTGCAGGTAATTCTTACTCCAGACAAAATGATAGGATGGGCATGGAACGCATATGTATGTAGAAAATGATGCATTTAAAATGCACATCCTTTAGCCAGAAGAGAATTGTACACTGGTGCTGTATCACATAAGAACCAGCAAGAAATAGGAAAATCTTATTTCCAAAACTGCAAATTACAATTGTGGTATTCAGGCACATTTGAATATTGGCTCACTTTTATTTCTGAACCTTAACTTATTTTCACCAACTTAAATTCATAAGACCAAAATCTGAAAGAAACCCGAGATGCACAGACAGATCCATTTCAATATACGCATTTTAAATTGGTTCAGTCTTCTTCAGCACGGAAAGTGATTACAAATTGCTATAAGGATTAAGCTGTTGCTTTCCCATGTTGCAATAAAAATAAAGTACTTCTCTATAAAATTAGGAGATGTTAAACACTGGATAAATTAATGATTGGCAGTGAACTAAGGGTTTGTATAGGAATTATTCATGTTCAATCTTGGTTATATTTTAGAACAGTACTTCAGTACATGTGAATTTCTAGTTATGTAGAAATTAGAAACTGGCGGACAGGTCTAGAAGATAACAAAAAGAGAGACAGAATAAAACCACAGGAGGAGAACAAGAAAATGCAAACCCCACAGTGTACCTCTCCTGTAAAAAAATACCACACAATACTTTTTTACTTAAAGCGATTATTACCTTCATTTCATGGTGGTGATTGCTCGTTATATCGACTAAGCTTTTCTATTGTCTCCATGAAGAAAAGTAAAAAGGAAATACTGTTACCAGGCAGAAGTTTGGTGGGGAGGTACAAGAGAAAGGAGAGAGAGTATTTGGACTGACATGACAGAACAGCCTGGTCAAAGACTTGTGTCACTTGTCCAATTCAGGGCTTTTATTAAGCTCTCCTGTGCTTGTTTGAGAAGAATAGCTTTTGATATAGAGAAGGAGGGGAAAAAAAGTATCTTACCTGGAACAGTGACAGGAAAGGAAAAACAATTTCTCTAAGATCTATTAGAATCTTCAGAGTTATTACTTCTATTTTTTTTTTTAAATAAGGTAGCCTTTGCAAACCCTCATGGAGGACAGGGCTCCATTATGTACAAACAAAAGAATAATCTTATACTAGTGACTTCACAATCCATAATATTTAATAGGTGTTAGCTTAAGGCACTTAAAATGGATCATTAAATAAACAAGAGAAACTAGGTAAATGTAAGATTGTCTCAAAGTTGAGAATTACACATAATATTGAGGAGAACATGGGAATGTATGGTTGAGGAAAGAAATTGACTCTATACAAATAAATGGGCATTTTTAGGCATATTTGTAAGTATATCCATATGTATGCTAAGCATCTGGAATTTAGCAACTGGAAATGGAGGCTCATCTCTACATTTCACCAAGCAAAGTTGTAAACATCATGGAAAAGGAAATTACAAATCTTTCAAAAAGGACTCAGTGACAACAAATGAGATCTTAAAATTTATCTGCTATGGTTATGTATGCTGGTAGTGTATAAATATAAGAGACTCCAGGACTAGTTCTTTGAAGAAATCAGATCATCTGGTTTAAAAATCTAGACAGAACATGCAAAGTAGAATTAAATATCAATGATATCTAAGCAATATTTAATCTGAATACTGCCTTCCCATTCCAGTCTTAATCCATTGGTCCACCTCCTACATAATGGTCCTATCTGCCCATCCTGTGGCTGTCTGAGCTCATCTTCCCTCCCTGGGACCAATCCTGTCCAGCTCATAGGCTGATATCCCAGAAAATCTAGGATTATATGGACTCTGGTGGCCAGGACCTACCTTGTCCTGACCGACCCATGGGAGACCCCAGAAATCTGCATGCCCTTGAGATGCCCTGCCAAAATTGTCTTTGGGGTTAACACTATGTAACAAGGATTGATTAAGAAGTGTCCCTTTCTGAAAAACTAGGGAAAACATTAAAATTGTTCTTCTGTTAAATACATCTGACAGTTAATAGACAATAAACATAAATTATCCTTTCCTTTCTTCTAGACTATGCTTAATATTTTATCTGCACATATACAGGGAGAAAAATTGCATAATTCTTAGATAACTCAAGAATAGAAATGTATTTTTCTAGTACAAGACTTTCACAAGTGTTAGTCACATTGAATATCTCCTGGAAAAGAATTCTGAAAACTCAAGATACAAATGTTGTCAGATAGACCTAGATACTTCACATTTTCCCATCACCTATGGACCAGCATTCTACAGGCAATTTTATAGCCGAATAGCCTATAGAATAATCCAAAGCATTGCATGTATTTGTTTATAAGTATCTAATATAGTCAAAGAGAGGCAAAGAAAATTAAGGACTTCTACTTTTTAAGTATTGATATGTATTCCATTTGTCAATGGCTTACAGGCTGGTTCAACCCAGTTCTTTGAGTAATGTCCCCACGGACTCAAGCCCTGGTAAAGTGGAAAAGGGGAAAAGGGAGATGGGCCTAAAAACAAAACAGTGACAACAACCTGAGGAGGAAAGCTAATTTACTAAATAAGATATGGGAATGCAAAATAACACAGTATAATTGGAATTGAAGCTAGTAAATCAAATAAAATGAGAGAGTGTCCAAAACCCGAAGGTCTTACTCTCTATTGCTGAAGATGAGATGGCTAGGGTGCACATGCTGCCAAGATGAGCAGAGATGGAAAAAGGAGGCACCTGCAAACAGTTTTATCATTCCTTCTGGACAGAAATGAAATGCGAAGTCCTCTAGGGTATGTAGTTCTTCTCTTCTGAGTCAGGTATTCCCAGAACTATCATCAGTCCACGGAATTGGAGCATTAACTCTTTAACTCCCAGTGCTCTGCAAGATGTTATGATGTGGAATACAAATAATAAAAATCATAAAATCTTAACACCACTTTCTCATAAAAGTTTTTTTCTTTTTCTTTCACAAACCAAGCCTCTGATCAGAGGTCCGTTATATCCTAAATATATATTTAGCAGGGAGGAAGCCCAATAGGATGCAGGGGAAGGGGCTGCATAGCAGAGCCAACCCTCCTCTTATTATCTCACTTACAGTCCAGCTCATTAGGGTTACTCTTAATGGATCTCTACCTTTTGGCAGACAAACACTACATTAAGTCATACTGAATATGCAGTGATAGGAGCAGTTCAACGTTTTGTATGAGGTAAAAATAAGAATATGATGTTAAGACGTGAGAAAAATAAAACAGTGTTATTAAATTTCATATGTGCCAGCGAGCATAATTCACTTTCTTGGAAACATCCTTAGACTAATTTTTGCCTATTTAAAACTGATACTTCAAAAATTCTACCTGGAATTGTCACCTTCAGATTCTGCTCATAGAAAGGAAGAGTTCTATAAAAGAAATAAACTGGTATGGAACATGGATACAATTGCATGTATGGATAAGTGCTAGAACAAATTTTAGAGGATAAAAAGAATGTCCCATAATAGTAAGGTAGATCACAAGTCCCAGATCACTGTGCCCAGGATACTGCTCCCAGTGGTACATCCTAGCAGGGCAAGAACAGCCATGTTGTGGCATACCATATATACCACTCCTTTTTCTGTTAGCCCAGTAAGAACACTCTCCAGACATATTTTTCAAGTGAATTCCAAAGTAAAACAGCCAATGGACAGCAGCATGGTCTCTTACACATGGAAACTGAAAGAAGTAAATTATCTTGTCCAGCAGATGCCATTTCTGATGGTTAAGCTTGAAGAAACTTGGTAACAGGTTTCCCTGGTGTTTCATTGTAACACAGTAAGATGTGTTTAAGATCTTAGAGGTTTACACAGAATAATTCTTGGAAGTCATGAAAAAGCAAAACCAACCATTGTCTGATTACATTTACCATCCCAAGTTATACAAGAGATTTTGCCACCTTTTGACATTTTAAAAAGTTAGCCTTTACTCATCTGCAATTCGATTTTCTACTTCACTTTACACAATCATTGCAGATAGTTGTGTTTCCACAGTGCAAGATGTTGATAAAGAGTAAGATGTGTGGCACTCTAAGGCAGCATGTCCTAAGCTAACAATAAATTTGTAATAGACATACAGATAGATAAGACAATTTCTTCTGAAATGACATAACCCCTTCTTCTCCAGTACCATCTGGGAATTAAACACAGCTTTGCATCTGGCTTTCAGGCTTAAATTCAAGGAAGGGTTCATAAAGAATTACAATTAACAGGCAACTATCTACCCAAGAAGTTACTATTTTATGTGGTTTTTTTTTATGGGAAACATTCAGCAATAGTGCAGATTGAAAAAGTAAAGCTGTTTCTGGTAAGGGAGATGTTAATGAAAAATGTAGTGCTTTAAAGAATATTACAGAACAATGAATGGTCATACATAAATTGTGTTTCTGTAAATCAAACTTACCCAAAGACAAGGAATTAGCCTGATTTAGTGCACCTCAAGTATCAATCTGTTTTAATGTATTATTCTATCACAGTAGATCTGTGGATTGATCACGTGTTCAGTTGAGTTTTACTTGCCAGTGAGCATAACGCAGTCTGCTCAATTGGTTTCAGTAGCATACAGTCAGAAATATTAACCAGACCTGTTCAATCTCCCCTACAGTGCAACAACTTCTGCTCTTAGCATGCTTCAGAAGTGACAAATCAGTGTCAGCACAATTTAGCAGTGCTGGGTGGAGCAGTGCACCATGCAAAACAAGTCTAGTAAGAGTGTCAACGGTTTGCAGGACAGTTTGACCCGGTACCGTGACAACTGAGGCAGGGGACACATGGGCCCACACCCCGGGGAAGGGGGAAAGGGAAAAAAGAGAGTGGAGATGGGCCTAGGAACAAAACAGCAGCAACGATCTGAGGAGGAAAGCTAATTTATTAATTAAGATATCGGAAAGAAAAATAACACACTATAATACAATATAATTGGAATTGAGGTTAATGAATCAAATAAAATGAGCAAGAGAGAGAGAGAGTGTCTGATAAACCGAAGGCCTTACGCTAACGCTGAAGGCGGACGGCTGCAGCAAACACCCACTGCTGAGCTCCATCCCGAAGGGAAGAGAGAGTCCCGTGACCGCAGACAGTTTTTATCTTTCCCTCTGAGTGTAAATACGTAAAACGCACATCATCACAAAGTCCTCTGGGGAATGTAGTTCTTCTTCTCTTCTGAGACAGGTACACTCAGAACTATCGATGATCCACGAAGCTGGAGCATTAACTCTTTAACTCCCAATACACCACATGATGTTATGATGTGGAATATCAATAATACAACAAAAATCATAAAACCATAACAAAGACGAACTTGAACGAGGCACCTTCACTGACACATTACTAAGGAACACTTGTAACAGCTTCATTCTAGCACAAAGAAAGGCCTTTGTCAGCAGAGGTGTACAAGGAAGATGTTATTTAATCCTAAAGTTTTGCAGGCCTATCTTTTTGATACTCTCACAACTCTAAAATAATTCTCATTAAAAGCCCAGTTAATTACAACATATCTTAAAACCACAGTCAGAATCAAGGTCATCAGAGTGTAAAATAACACACCTCACAGGGGGGGTCCTGATTAACTTTCACGGGTCTCGCTCACACACAGAATAGCAACTTCACTGGTCAATGAAAATGCTGTACTTACTAGTTCACTTTGGAGAACAGCAATTGCATAGCTCAGCATTATCTTCTTTTGTGTTTAGTTCTGATGACACAAATATATCTGCAATTCAGGGATTGAATTTCAAAAGAAGAACGTATGAGAAAGGATAGAGACATTTGACTTATGCTTGGAAAACATTTAAAGAAATCTCAGATAAAAAGGAAGTCTTCAAACCAGTCAGTGCACTGATACAGACTTAAACTAGTTCTTTTAAAATTACTTTTGTATCCTTCTTTAACTTAATTTTCATTAATTTTCTCTCATGAGATTCTCAATTTAATGTTTTCTTCCAAAGTCTTTTCAAAAGCAGATCACAACAGTCCTCATGCCTTCCTGGCATGATAAATAGAATGGATTGTTTTGTTCTTCATTCAGTAGATGTTGCTGTCCCTGAAAAATGTATCACTTGTATTTATGCAGCTATACTCACCACAGCGGTTAGCAGAACCGTGTTAAAGGAAACTGGATTTAACTCAAAAGTTGACAGTAGCGTCAAGCACACAGAACATCCCCAGTACTGGATCAATGAACTCTGGCTCTTCTACCACAGCCAAAATTGACCATGCCAGAAGCTGAGGAAGCCAACAGCTGTAGCAACCTCAGCCACCTAGCCACAGAATGTTCTTTTAAAACGGTTATATGACAATAAGCCACAAAGTAGCTGACAAGCCACTGGAAGTAGCTACTCACAAATTGTTACAAACTGTTTCTAGAACCAGTTATTATAATTGTAGCATATATTAACTATTGCAAATAATGTAGAATTTAAATTTTTGCCACCTCCCTCTTCACCCCAGCTGATTTCTATGGAAGCCTTTAAAGGCATTTGAACTCTGCTCTGTGACAGCTGAAACCATTTGTTCCCTTTCAGTTTTTGGTGATGCCTGCAGGAGTGACAGAAAATGTCTGGTTCAGCTGTTGCATACTGAATGACAATACTAGTGCGATTATACAGACTTTATTACTCTTCATTTGTATGATAAGAAATTAATTTAAGTCTTCCATACAATAAGCAGACTTTAATGCAGCACATTCCCTTTCATGAACTAGTTAAAAAAAAAAAAAAAGAAAACAAAAAACAACATAAGGATTCGTACAAAACTGCTGATAAAGAAGAGGACTACCCACCAACATGCCATTAGCTACTGCATCTTATATTCTCAAATAAAACATGCCGTGCAGAAGCTATTGCCTTGGAACTTATTGGTACATTTGAATGCAAACTACCAAACCATGAAAAATGAGGCAACCATTTGCTATAAAAATAAATTAGGAGGCAATGTGTTGCTGGCAAAGCTGTTTGAGTACCACAGTTCATAACTATTCATGGTACCATTAACAGATGTCTTTGCTTGTACTGTGAGCTGCCTTATGATATTGCCCTATTCAGCAGTACTTTATATTTAAAGCGAGTGCAAGCAACTTTGTTTTAGAATATAATAAAATCTTGCCTGATGTAGAGCTCCTATGGGAAATTATTGTATAATGTTACCTACATAACTAATTTTCTTCTTATGAAATCATGATTCCCACGACACTTTTAGAGCTATTCCAAGTATTGTTTAACATCACCATTTCCATGTTAATATCTCAATAAATCAGAGAAATACAATACTTCATATGAAAACTGAGCCATACCTTGGGGAACATAAGTTTTCCTTTCTAAATTAAAAGGGGAATAAAATTGATGCTGAATGTACCGTATGTTGTTCAAGGATAGTAAAAGTACCCTAGTGTTCCTAACATAGTGATGATTCGTACTGTATTTCTGCATACTCATATAAGATATTGTGTAATATTGCTTAAGTATTTAACTCTATACCACGAGAATTGTGGGGCTGGTTTAAAATGCACTTACAAAAACTACTGAATGTATTACTTCTCCAGAGATTATTCAGAACCAAAAGCAAATGGATAACAAGAATTAACTTCCCGCTATTAAGGCACGTATCATAATGCTGTTAGTTGTTTTGAATAAGGGTTACTGTGAGTCATTACTGGAACAATGAAAGCCATGTCCCAACTCTGGTACCTCTTAAAAATGTACAAACAACTTTAAAAATAATTTGGTGGTAAATTCCCTTCCCCACTTTTGGAAATGCTAGAAGTTCAGGAAGCTCAGTAGTAAGCAACAGAGTGCAAAATTTTACCTTTACCATTTGTCCTCCTGATCCCACACCTTGTAGTAATAAGCTCTGTAATATATTACCATGGTTTTGTTTTTTTGTTTTTTTTTTTTGTTGTTGTTGTTTTTTTTTCTTCTTCAAAACATCTGTTAATGTAAACACAGAACTGAGAGCTGAGTAGTCCAATCAGTGTAAGTTGACATGTACTACTGAAGAACAATACTGATATATAACTGGAATATTAGGCCCTATAGTTGAGTATTTGAAGTTTGTTCATTGAGTGGGTTCTATAATATGGAAATTGAGCTTGGTATAGTACTATTATGGTCTTATTTTGTCAGCTTCAGTATCTTGATGCCTTCCACTCTGCTTTTAGAAAGAAACTACAGGTGCAGTCAGCACATCCCAAGCAGTTCACCTATTTCAGACTGCAAGCAAAGATGCTGTGTATTCACCATTGCACAGGCACATCAATAAACTGTTCATACGACTATGCTTACTCATTTCTGTTTGCATCTGCATAATTTTATTTTAATTAAGTCTCGTGTAATTTTCACCACATTCAGATACTTGATTTAAATTTTACACACTGCATACTAATTTGCAAATTGTACAGTACAATTTTTATCCCTTCCCCGCAGTTCCCCCTCAAAGTACTATTCATCGGTACATTATTTTCCAGTGAGAACTCAGTTGAGGTAGGCTATAACTAGGCATTTAAGAAGATCTGTACTTAAAGAAAGAAAACACATCTAAAAGCTGTTAAAATAATTTCCTGCCCTGTCTGCTCTACTGATAATCTCTGTGCTAAATTATTCAAGTATACCACAGCTATCTTATGAAGTGCTTTCAGGAAGACACCATTTTGCCTGTTCTAGTCTTGAAAAATAGCAAACACCAATTAAAATGTTCCTGATTTTAATTTGAGGGAAAGAAAAATAATTCAAGCTTTTAGTCCTTTTTATTATGTTTCTTTTTTTATACTTTCTGATAGGATTTTTTTCTAAACATTTTTTTTTTTTAAATAAAGGACATTACCTTAATCCAGTGACAGAACAATTCTCTGTTTATTTAAATTGCATTCACCAAATTTTGTCCACAGAATTTTTCCTCTCTCCTTTTAAATGATCACCAATATCCATAAGCAATTGCTATAAGAAAAGTAACAAATTAGTGTAGTAATTATGGCTGATCATTAGAGCTGGATGAATGATGACATGGACAAGGAGACAAAATGTCTTTAACACTTAAATGCTTACAGTCTGTTAACTGCATTTCTTGCCATTTTCATAAGCTGTTCCTGTTTGTTTCTCAGTAAAGATCTTCTTGAAAGTACTGCATGACTTCTAAAGGGAATTGTATTTTATTACTAATTTCCTATAAAAGTCAGTGGACTACTAAAGTCATTGAACAAAAGTAATCAACTGAAAATAGACAATTTCACTTACTGTAAGTTATGAACTGAAAAGGAATATATATACGTAAGATTTTGGAAATGCATTACTTCAAAAGAACTCCTAGAAATTGTACTTCTCAAAATTGTGAAGAAAAAAAAAAGTTTTACAGTTGTCAAACATATCCTAATAAAATAGATGTTATTTGATAGAAGAGCGCAGCAGGAGTTTCTGGCAGTAGCAAAAAATTGACACTGGAGAAAGCACACCATGATTCTTTGCCCAAATCCACCTCAAAATTTTGCAGCTTTTTAACACTTCGAATCTTAAAATCTTCTGTGGGTTTCTCTCTTTGATTTTTGACAGTTCCTTTCTGGTCATGTGCCCATTCAGCATTCAAATGACAGGACAAGAGGGAATGGCCACAAGTTGCATCAGGGAAGATTTAGATTAGATTTGAGGAAAAATTTTTTCTCTGAAAGAGTGGTCAGGCACTGGAATGGCCTGCCTAGGGAGGTGGTTGAGGCACCATCCCTAGCGCTGTTCAAGAAGCGTTTAGATGAGGTGCTAAGGGATTTGATTTAGTAGCTTAGTGGGTAGGGATGGTGATAGGAGGATGGTTGGACTAGATGATCTTGTAGCTCCTTTCCAACCTAATGTATCTATGAATCTATGAATCTATGAAATATTTGAATGACTATCCTAGAATGATTGTCCTAGCTCAGTTCCAAGTTTTGTGAAAATTCTTAATCTATTCATATATATATTCATTTAGGAACAAATTTGGAAGAGATGAAGAATGAGTTTTTTCTCTTCTGTCTTCAGCTGCATCATCTCAGTTACTTTTCCAGGCTGAACAAATCTTAGATGGTTTAATTGCTCCTCACTTCTCATTGCTCCATACCTTTGATCATATTTGTTGACCATCTCTGAACCATTTCCAATTTTTACTATATGTTCTTTACGAGATAGCAAGAGACCAAAGCTGCACAAGACACTGATGGAGCTGAGTAAACATTCAACTCACACAGGGACATACAGAAAATTCATGTTTTGTTCATTACTTCTGTTCTGGTAGTTCTTAATATTCAATTTGCTTTTTTTGATTGCTGAACAGTGAGCTAACGTTTATGACAACATCTTGTTCTCAAGAGAAAATTCTTCACTCAGAGTCAATTATTTTGTTGAGAGATAGATTTTGTTATTCTACTCTGCGTGAATCACTTTCCATACATGTAGGTTGAATTCTGCCATGTCTTCTACCAGTCACTCTGTAATGAAGTCCTTCTATAGTTCTTCCCAGTGATTTCTTGCCTTTGATACACTGGAGAAACTTGATACCATCAGAAAACTCCATGTACTGATTCACTGAAGAATATTTTACAGAACATCAAACAATGCGGTGCCCAGTAAGAGGGACTCCACTGACAGCTGCACTGTATAGCAAACTATTTTTCCTCTCTGCCTTTTTCCCTTTGGGATACAGCAATGATGTGGCTGCTGCACGTGAGAGAGGAGCAGCAGAGGCAGGGCATTACGCTTGCTGGCCTGAACACAATTTCAATGTCCCAGCTCCCAGCACAGTAAGACAGTAGGATATGTTCTGGGTCTCTCTTGGCAGTTCAGTTGGTAGAAGCAGGACACTGGGCTGGAGAAAAAGGCACCTAGAATGTTAAGTCAGGGCTGAGCTTGGGGGTACAACTGTGTGCCCAATTACTGCTGGTGCATAGGATGTATGGATAGGAGTCAAGTAGCTGACCAACGAGACCAGGTATTTTAGCAGTTTAGATAAGCTAAGACGTACTCTTTTCCACAAGCAACTCTTATTTCTTTGCTGTCTAAATTCCTAGTGGCACTCTGGTGGAAATTTTTTAGAGTACTTTCTGGTTATTCATTAAGACTGTATTTATTCACATAAGTTGGAAGCTGCCTGAAAGATCTCTAAAAGGTTTCTGAAGCATAATTTCTCTCTATGAGCTATTTTAAGAAACCTTCCCCACACAAATTTACCCATGTGAATACTAATGATAATATTGCATATTACAGTTGATGATACCAATTATGCTGTCAATTTAATGCATAATAATACATACCAATGATGGTGTCAAGTTCACTGGTCTACATTTTGAAGCTTTGAAAGGTCTTAATGATTTTTCCAAACAAACTGGGGGTTTTTATGGAAATTCTGTCAGCTTTACTTTTAATGGTAAAATAATCACCTAATTGTAGTGACATATATTGTGAAAATGGCAGATTGATGCTTGTCAGTGCAGTGCAGCCACAGCAGAGTCCAAGCACTGAGGGAACAGCAAGGTTTCCAGCAACCTGTCAGCATGCTGCAGGATACTAAGCTATTTCCCTCTTTTCTCTCTACAGCTTCATCTCCGTATTTCAGCAGAATTTTCTCAAATGGACAAGCATCTATGAAATATTTCTTATGATACTACTCTCTGTATATCCTGGAGATTATAAATACTACATGACAGAGTAATGTAAACTGCTCAGATCTCTTAACTCAAAGTATCATGGTTTGACAATATGATCAACTTTCATCCTTCTTTTGTTCCTCCTTCTTTGTGTTTCTTCATTGGAAGAAACAGCTTATGGAGAAACAGCTTATGAATTAATAACCTTTTAGAAAATGGACTAAAGAAATTCCTTTCCACTTAAAAAAAAAACACAAAAAAACAAATAATTGAGCAAAACCCCCCAATTTTGAGGATCCCTAACATTCTTAGAAAACAGATCTCACTTCCTCTTCCATTCTACAATTTTACACAGTCACTAAATGCCAAATTGCAGCTTTTTGCCTGGAATCAAGCAGCAGCAGTTTTATGACGTGCATTGTTTCTTGTTTAATAAGAGAAAGCAACACTTTGTTGATAAAGTTACTTACAAAATTGTAACAAAACAAGATCAATACTGTACTCTGTACAAGAAACCATAAGGTACATACATACATATTTAAACTCCCTAAACCTCAAAAATTGCATATTTATGTATACATCTAAGGTCAGCAAATTTATAGCCATTGACTGTGGTGAGCCTTTAGAGAACTCAAACAAACAAACAAACAACAACAACAACAAAAAACAAAACACCAACCTATATGCTTGTCAGGATCCCCTATTATTAATACATTTTAAAACATTTTGCAACACAGAAACTCTATTTTTTTTAGGTAGATTACTTTTTTTTTCCATTTGATCAGAGGGCAGGAGTGACAAATCTGAGTCACATAATTATTATCCAGTTTTGTTTTTTTTTTTTTTTTTTGAACACTTGTTATGGCTAGGAAGTAGTATAATAGCCAAAGCCAAGTCCTTTTTT
>VXAB01010917.1:125533-233789 GCA_013399175.1 Odontophorus gujanensis | reverse complement strand
TTTGTTGTCTTTTTTTTTTTTTTTTTTTTTTAACTGGATTGTGCAAAATGGTAAAAGTTCTGTGGGGATTATGTATGACCTGTATATACCTACATGTACTCTTAGTTTAACAGTACCCAGGAATAAATTTCTCCTTCAGATTTTAACTGGAGGTTTTACATTAAAGAATACAGGTTCAGGGAAAAACCTAAGTAGAGTTACATTACTTCTGCTTTACAGCTGATCAGTAGAGGTGAAACTTGACCACACACACACACACTACAAAACAAAACAAAAAAAAACAAAAACAAAAACAGAAACAAAAACAAAAACAAACAAACAATCAAAAAAAAAAAAGAAACAACAACAACAAAAAGTCCCAACCGATACTGGCAATAGATTTATAATTTTCCTCTGGAAAATAATATGAGCATTTATCTATGTTGTCTAATAAATCAGAATTGAATTTTCCTTCTCTGATTTTGCTTAAAAACAGAAGTAAAGCCAAACTTCGCCTAAGTACTTTCTGAAGTTATATGATGAGAAACAGTAAATCCTGTTTGTACTGCAGTTGGCTGTAATTCTGCATGGTTTAAAAATATAAAGTCATATGAGGTACAGCAGGGTTTCATTTTAGAAACAAAGGATAAGAAAAATACTTCAAAAAAGAAACAAACAAACAAACAAAAAAAACCACCTTTGCATCAGTTAGCTATTTTTTTTGCTCACCCAGAAGATGGCATTAACAACATATATTTCACTTGCATCTGTCTTTGACCACAGGAATTCATATGCTGTTCCATCCATTAACTTTCTGCTGCTTTATATTAGAACAAATTCACACTTGTGCCAAACAGAAGTCGCTTGTGTACTAACTTCTTTCAAGGTGAAACTTAAGTTGTATAGGAGAGAGAGATTCTAGCTCTTCTGCTAGTCTGCATTATTGCTTTGCTAAAGGAAAAAAAGAGAGTAGAGGGACTAAAGAGGAAGAAGGATGACAGAGGGCTACCTTTCCACATATATACTTTAGGTCTCTAGCTTCTAGATGAATGTCTCCTGTAATATTTTTCTAACTACAAACTTTAAAGCTATGCCAAATCATGTTGGTAAATACCTGTGCAACACAGAATTCAAGAATAATAATTTCTCTGCAATGTACCGATCAAAATCTAATAAAGCAAAGTAGTATAATTCCACTTAAACACGTATGAAAGCCAGCTATAAACCCTAAAATTATTTTAAATCATTATGTGCCATTTTGTAAATATAATTATCAGCTTTCATTTCAGTTGCTATCTTGGTTGAGCAGGATAAGCCGGTAATAACTCATTTGTGCACAATAAATTTCTGGAACTCATTGCTACAGATTTGCACTTGGCTAATGATATAAGAAATTGATTTCTCTATAATCAGCATAAAAGAATGGAAAAAAAATTGCAATCACAAAATCATAAGGGCTGAAACAGACATCTGGAGATGAAGTTCAATGTTCTGCTAGAGTAGGTTCCCTATAGCACATTACACAGGAATGGGTCCAAGTGGGTTTTGAATGATTCCAAAGAAGTCACCCTCACAACCTCTCTGGACTGCTTGTTCCAGTGCCCTGTCAACTTCTAAGCAAATAAGTTTTTCCTAAGGTTCTCAGGGAACTTTCAGTGTTTCAGTTTATACCTGTCCTGTCTATGGCCACTGCTGAAAAGAGCCAATCCCCATCCATTTGAACCCCCCTATAGATATTTATAAAGCATTGATAAGATCCCCTCCCCAAAGTCTGAACAGCCCCAGCTCTCTCAGTCATTCCTTATGAGGAAGAAGCTCCAGACCCCTCATCTTTGTAGTCCTTCACTGGCTTCTCTCTGCAAGTTCCTTGTCACTTACATATTATGTTTTCTGGGGGAAAAAAATCTAACATCATTTAAGTAATTATTCAGGTGTTAACTGAGTTTTTAAATAAACATTTCAGAAAATGTCAGAACATTTTGCTCCAGTATTCTTTGATGTGATAATAGTGTATGATTGGAAATCTTAGCATTCTCTATGCAATAGCTTGAAACTCCTTCAAATGATAACTGTTGTGATATAAAAAGGATCATCAGAGTTTTTATTTGTTTAGGCATAAAGTGATCAGGCTAAGCTTGCACAAATTTTAGTATCAATTAACACTTCAAATTCTTCAGATTTTTTTATTTTATTAGAAATGTTGGACATGCAAAGTTGTAGGTAATCTATGCCTAAACTTAACTCTACTGCTGCTTTATTCAGGTCTTTGTATTGCTTAAAATTTGTCAATAGCCGCTGATCAAACATTATCGTGTCATCAAGATCACAATGCTACATTCTGAGCTCTGTTGGCATTTCCTTTTTAAGTCCCAATCTTCAGAGCTTTATTACTCTGTCTTATATCTCAGTGAGCTCTCTTATAGCTATAGGGAATTACATCTAAAACTTAATTAGTTCAATTTTATTGATAGTAATTATTAGCAAGTCGTCATTTTATATTGTACCGCTAGTTCATAAAGATGCAGCCAGAAAACCCAAAAGAGAAAACATTTTAGAAAAAAAAAAAATAGATTTAATAGCACATAAAACTAATCAGAATATCTTTGAAGGAGTCTGAAGCCTTTCCTAAGTTTTATTTTTGTTTGTTTGTTTGTTTGTTTGTTTGTTTTGTGGGGTGTGGAGGTCAAAGGTGCAAAGGAAGCAGTGATTGCAAATTTCTGCATTGTTAGACTATGTCTGGAGCCCTTGATAGAAGATTTGCAACTGTCATTTCCTGGCAGAAATCATAAGGCCAACAGGAATCAGATCCTCCTGGGGAAGCAGGCATAATTCTCATAAGATACTGTGCACAAAAATTACATGTGAAATTTGTGATTCTGACTGTGATTTGTAACAGGTCAAGAAACCAGAATTAATCTGAGCCAAAGCAACAGATAGGTAAACAAATGTGAACTTGCTTTTAAACGTGTTATTTATTTTTCTATGATATAATGGTAGCATACCATTAGAAGATTGCTCTAAGTCATAAGAGAATAAGTTTGGGCATAGCCATAAAAACTGTATAATGCTATAGAGCATAGAGAGAAGTGCATAAATTAGAACATAAGATATTATCTCTTTTAGAAGTCTAGACGTTAGTGAGCTTGGTTTGATCAAAGATGCAGTTTACTGTGGAACAGAGAAGAAAATAGTAACACTACAGCAGTGCCAAATATGCTGTGTAGTACTTGCATTTAGTCCATGCTACTCTTATATTAAGATATTGATTGTGTTAGGCTGTAACATGCTTTTCTTAATCTTCAGGGAACTGAGCATTTTCAGTACTCTTCAGAAGGTAGCAAATAGGTGCAAGTAACTGTTGCTACTTAGACAACTACAATTTAGTACAGTAACAGGACCATTAAAGTACATCTGGAGTTGCAACATGTTATTTAAAAACCTCAATTTTACACTGAAACACATATAATATATTTCAAATTATTGACAAAACACAGGGAATCTTAAAAATTCTGTATACACATTAATAACTTACACTTTTGAAGGTTTATGCAAACAGGAGAAAAATAATTTGCCTCTTTCTCATAATAAGTCTCAGATTTCTAAATAGGTTATAGAAGAACCGGAAGGAGTCCATGAAAAACTAAGTTCTGCATGCAATATAGAAAACAAAATTAATTCAGAATATATACTTTTTTGTTCTACATTCTCATAAAGCAGATTTTTCTCATTTGACTTTGTAAATGGATCCTGTATATTTAAAAAAGCAAGCTCAAACCTACTGCTCTTCTTGAAAATCAAACCAAACCCAGCTGCAAGTTTTGACCCCACATTGCCATCCACTACTATTCCGTCATTCTTGCATCTAAGTACTCAATACCTTTCTGTGACAGTATTCTCTAGACTTTATCTTTTCAAACTTATTTTACTACTATTTTCCTCAGTAGCTGCACAGATTATTTTGTACCACGCTATGCTAATTCATTGTGGATTTTCAGATATTCTAACCCTTTCTGTGTGCCTTTTTATTATGAAATAGAAACATACATCTGAGTTAAAATGCATAATTGACAACATATTCAAGTGCTGTTAAGGGGTTCAACTGTATGTATAACATATGATAATCTGATTGTATTTTATTTAAGAATAGAAAGTGCTTTAGAATTCAACAGAAAGCAACAAATATACTTTAGAGAAAAGAAAATAAATCAGTAATTTGCAGTAATTTAGTTCCTTTTGCAAGGTTATCTTGCCCTTTACTGAAGTAGGGCTCAAAAGTAGGGGCTGAAATGCAATTAAACAATTCCACCAGAAGAAAAAGTCTAATAGTAGATGGTTTTGCTATTTTCATCAATGTGGTTTCAGTTAACTACAAATATATTTCAAGCAAGTCATACGCATGTGGTAATCCAACTGATACAGACAGTTGCAAAAATTCTCATTGTAATATACACAGTAAAAAAAAAATGGTTTGGGAAAGGCTTTTCACTGATACAGCTTGCATGTAATTGAGTTACATACTACAGAGGTTACTGTTACTTCAGTAGTAACTTTTGCAGATAGAGTCCAAGTCAATCCGATGATTTAGGTCTTAATTATTCTCCAGAGAATTTTGGCATCCATAAACAACAAGAAACCTTAATTACTACTTTTAGTTAGGATAACTGCTACTTTTGACAACTTATGTGCATAAATGATTTAGCTACAGAACAAGACTTTTACTATTAGCTATTCAGGACTGAGATGAGTAGTTCTTTAATGAGATGGTATGTGACTCTTACTCTCATGAGCTACTTGGCAAGGTGTGCACAAAGGCATTTCCAAGCAAATGACCAAAATAAATGAACTAAAAGAGACAAGTGTTGCTTTATAAATATGTCATCCCTCATCTTATACATGTTACTTTTTAGATTATTTTTTTTTTCAGAGACTAATTCAAAATTAAAATACAAGGGAAGGATCTTTAGTTCATCTTATAATGGAAGAATATTATAAGTGATTAAAAATATAAAATATTTATGTTCTTACAGTTATTTTAAACATTTTATCTTTTTTTTTCCCACTGTCACTCTAAACCACAAGCCATTTAGCTTTCAGTATTAATTTAATAGAGTAATAGAAAGTGAACAAACCAGATGATGGTATTGTTCAAGATATGTGTTGCTGCAGTCCACTTTAAAAATCTTTACTGAAAATGTCTTTAAAGAAAAAAAATATGTTTCATTATAACAGAAATCAAAAAAGAAAGCTATGTTATTTCTATTCAAGGTGTGCTGTGAGCAAAATGTCACATATCTTCAACTCATGCATATATTTTCAAATTGCCATCTGGTGTGCGTACATTTGCATTTGTACAACATGCGTAGCTATAATTGTTTTAAAATATAAGTCATGAAATCTTAGTAAAATATATCATAATTGACAACTCATTTTTCTCAATAACTTTCGAACAAACATATTTATATTATCTTTATGTCAAATTGCAATGTTAAAAAAAAATAACAGGAAATACTTGGGAAAATGTATTGAAGAATGACTAACCCTTAGCATTAGACCGTGCTCAGTCTGTATGACATGCAACTATATTATTTTTTTTCCTGCACAGATGAGTGTAGGTTTTATTATGTTCCATGTCAAAATCAAAATAGTAGATTTATTCTGTCTTGAAGTAGTTGATCATAACTCTACTTCATTCATTAGATCACAACATGCGTTGTTTTTATCTTAAGATTTCCCAATGGAATTGCATCCAAAGTACTGCACTCTGATGAGAGCCAGCACATGCTAATGCAATGGCTTTGAAAATCCAAATCTGACCTCTACATGGCAATGTCTTGTGATAATCTACAAAAGCACTTTTAACATGAAATTGTTGAGATTACTGGAAGGTTCTCTTTGCTAATTTACTGGAATTTCAGATAGATACATAATGCAATCTGCAATACATTCACCTACTGGCTTTGTTTTTGTTGCTGTTTTTTTAGTCTTTTTAGATTTTTTTTGGAAGGAACTGAGATTGCAAAAAGTTGTCTAGATTTTCCTCCATTCCAACAAGCTTCTTCTTTTTCAGCCTTGTTACACAAACAGTGCATGAGACAGATCTATGCCTATGTCACAGTTTACAATGTTTTTATTACTTCTAATCTATTATTATTAATAATATTTCAATACTACTAATGATATTTCTAGATATTTGATATTTATAAAGCACAGAATTTTGTGTTTAGGCTGAAGCACTCTGCGCTGATGCTACTAGTATGATAATGATACTGTCAGGTGCCTTGAATTTTTTTTTTCTTTGTATGCCCACTGTGTTCCTGTAGATTAAGCTTCATTTGTATTTGTGATAATCTGACACCTGCTGTTATCTGTGTTTGAAATACTACACTTAGAATAAATGTTCACATGACTTTAGACTTGTGAAGCCCAGAAAAGTCCTTCATGTGAAAAGCATGAAAACAAAATTATATTTACAAGCTGAAGTGAATATGGAACAGTACTCAAAACTCCAGACAGTACTTCAGTACTACAATAGACTTTACACCTACTGATGGAAACAAATTACTGGCAGTGTAGTGATGATATTTAAAAACATCAAACATAAAAATTTCACTAATTACTGACTTCAGTGTGTAAGTATTGCATGATATATAAACAAAATTTGTCATACTTATCTGGAGATTTGCAGCCTTCATTATTTTCTTTAATTAGCTTTTAGCCTCCTACTTCTTTGGCAGTATATGAGGGATGCCCTGAAAGTAATGCCTCCTATTTTATGATACTGACACAATATATCAGAGGTGGATGTTCATGGTAAGATAGTATAAGCCACAAATATTCCCTTACATTTTGTTGTTGTGTGACAGATGGCGCCAGAGGAGCAGTCTGACAATGGTATATGATGTGGAAGAGCACATGAAGTAAAAGTATGTGACTGAGTTCCTCCATGCAGAAAAAATGGCACCCATTGACATTCATCAATACTTGCTGAACGTTTATGCAGATCACATAGTGGATGTAAACAAAATGAGGTGGTAGTGGTGCGTTTCTGCACTGGTGACAATGATGTGAAACACAGGCCATGTTCTTGGTGGCCATGTGCAGCTGTCACACTGCAAAATGGAAAGCTATTCTATCAGCTCATCAGTGAACTGGCTTGTGTTGGTGAGTATGCTGGAAAAACTGTGTTTTGTAGCTGAGAATTTGTTCTATCTAATAGTGTTATCATATCCTCTGTTCTAGTTTCCATGGAAATAAATATGAGGTATTACTTTTGGAACAATCTATGGGCAGTCATAAGAAAATATATGAGCTTCTTACTCAAGTTTTGACATTACACAATTACTTACTTGTTTGTCAAGACAGTGAACAACAGCAGAAGACAGAAACTGTCATTAAAAACCAGACACATAATTGAAGCCAAGTTCCAAAACTATTGCCGCACTATTTCTAATTGTCTAATGCTCTAATTTAGTAAAATTATGACAAGACAAAAATCATAACAGATAAAAGTGGTTATCATGCTAAGAAAAAAATAATATTTTACGGAAAATTGTTACAAATTCTTATGTCAAGGAAATTGTACAACAACGTAAAATTTACAAGGGAAGACTTAGCAAAAATACGTAGTAATTTAATGCAAACTGTGAAACTGAAAAAAATTCTCTACTATTTAGAATGAAATGTACACATTTAAATGATTAGTTTAACCAAAATATGTATGTGAAAAGAAAATTACTATTCAGATAAAATTCCACAAATACAGTATAAATAATGATTGGACAGGTAGTTTAAACATTAAACTCTGTATATCAATGCCAGTACAAATAAATAAAAAAATAAAAAATCCTTGTAAAAATCCCTTGTTTCTCAGTTGTTTTGTTCCATTTTATTTGTCTTCTGGGGGTTCACTGATGCTGGGGTTTACCAAACTGCCATTGCCCTTATAATAGAGGAGAAAAATCAAACTTTTCTCAAGTGTATCACCTGATAACAACTCTCTGAACCTTGACTTGACAGAAACTACAACACTGTTTCAATATTTACTTTTTTTCTCTCCTAGTTTTCGGTATAGGTGTAGCAAACTTCACTGTGCAAAATGAACTTATTCCCAACTCAGAGTATTTTTTGAAGAGCAGAAGGAGTTCAAACTCCTTCAGCAGTCCATGTTCACCACTGCACACAACCAGGGGACATAAGACCATAATCCACTTCTAATTTTTTTTTTAAGTAGATCTTCTGTAGAAAAGATGCAAGCCTTAGTAGGTTGAATAGAGAGGTTATTGATGCAGTGCAAAATTAAATTGCATTTCATTAATATCCGTTTTTATCTTAATTCACTATTAATGTTCTTAAAAAGGTATCACTAATGCTTTATAGTATATAAAGTACACATAGTATAGAAAAATATATAGCCATGGAGAATGTGTATATACAGATGTGGGAGAGAGAATAAAATCCCATAGTTACTAGGAAAATATGAAAGTATTTATCAATAGCTGTCATTGAAACAGATTGCTCTATATGCCATTAAGTAAAATAGTATTATATATATTTACTTTATTGATCTTAAAAAAAGATCATAATTAAAGCAATAATTTGACCTCCCAGTTTCTTGTGATCCAAGCAAACTAATGTAAGGATTCCCACAGGTATTAAGTAGATTTATTCAAGTAGCTGCAGTAAGAAATCTAAGATAAAATTCAGTACATCTACTGTCTGCATCTTTTTTCAAGTTGATAACAGCTTGTATTAAAAACAAAACAAAACAAACAAACAAACAAAAAAGTGCTATCCGATCTGAAAGTACAGGGTGTAAAGAACATGCCTAGCTTTGCTTCAACATGAGCTATGGTGGCATTCAAATAGAAAAAGATACAGTGCTTTTTACTCACCTATTTGTACTTAGCACAGAGAAAACTTGCTATACAAACAGCTTCAAGGCAATCACTATCAAATTTCAAGGCAAAGGGGAGTCATTGAGTCTCTCCCACTTCCTACTAGACATGGCTGATTACCTCATTGGGCAAGATGTGATTGGAGGCAGTATAAAAAGGCAGGTCAAAGCTAAGGTGGTTGGTTGCCTGTGTGTACCTTGCGTTTGTGCAGGCATAGCTTTTTAATAACTAAAATATCAGTTTTTTATCATTGTTTTTCCTCCAAAACATAATATCATAGTAGATTATGTGAATGAAGTAAGAACTGTTCCAGCTCAAACCAAGAGAGTAACAACATAAATGGTTTTCCTTCCTCTACAAGGAAGAATTATAGGTAAGGGCAAGCACCTAAAATATCAAGAAGTGGTTTGGGTCTTATTTCATGAGTTGTAACTCATCCAGTACGTAATAAAGATGATGCTAAACTGTTTAATACAACTTACATTTTTAGTCTTTAACGATGCATCTTATAGTGTCTGAAGAATCTTTTAGTCTTAGAATGAAGTCTCTAAATGTTGCAACAGAAAACTTGCAGTGATGGTTGGTATTAACTTCTTTTGTCATTTGGTCTACTTCATAGTAGAGCCTAACTATTATTATTCAATGTCAAAATGTTCCTTCCTATTCCCTAACTTTTCCCACACTATCAAACCTCTGGAAGACAGTTTGAGCTAAGACAAACATGCTTTTTGTTCTCTCAGTTGCTGATGGAGTAAGAGAAATGAAGCATCCTGAGCTCAAGAACTTAGGTAAACTCTGAAGCTGAACGGAAGTATATTCAATTCCATAAGATACATTCACTAAAGTTCTCTTTTATTTAGATACAGGGCTAGGATATAGGCTCAGGGTCATGATAAATACAAATCCATGGCACTGCTATCCAATGGTTTTTGAGTGGTCAGCAGAATAATCCCACATAAGGCTATGCATTCTGCTTTGTTATTCCAGTGATTAATCATAAGCTGGAATGAAAACACTGATGATACAGCTACTAATAAACACATAAGTAAAGAATGATAACAGACAAAACATTAGCCAAAACTCTGACTTAAAATAAAGTTCTTACTAGAATCATCTGATCCTGTATTCTCCTGGGTTGTAACTAGAAATCTCCCAGCTGGAGAAAGAATCTCTACTAAGTAACTATGAGTTTGTTCTCTCTCTCTCTGTGTTTCTGTTCCAGGGCACTTTACATGTGTTTCATCTAATTCTTTAACAAGAATTCTGTAAGGACTCTAGATGTTATTACAACTAGAAAAGAATAATTGCCTTTATTTTGAAGTACTCATAGAACCTGAAATATTTTCATTTTAAATGTTGATTAAATAATCGTGTGCCTAAAATATGAAATAAGTAATCCCACTAAGGCCAAAACAAGATGGAGACTCTAGCATCACAAAAAGGTGCATTTGGCTACTTGTACAAAGCAGACCTGACACGGGCTCAGCATGGTATTTGTTCTATATATTTACAGTAACTATTTCTAAACATTGTTTTTGGAAATTCATATTAGGCTAACTTAAAATGGATAGTGTATCCCTTTAGAGGCACAAGCAAACATGAACATTCCTCTTAAATATGACTTGGAATGTGATCTGACTCACACTAGAAGGTCTAAGTACATTAAATCAGTGGGGTTTCACAGTGACCACAAAGTGGTCACCTTTTAAGACTAGGGCATTACTGAGATGATGGCTATAAGATAACAAAAGCAATCCCTTTGTTTCATAACATTCTTAGCAGTAAAAATGAAAACAATCTGCTCTAAATCAGCATGGGTTCCCAACCTTTCAAAAGAGACAATATAAAAGAGACAATAACAAAGTTTTGCTTACTGTGAATAAAGTTGCAAAACTTGTTCAGAAGCAACTTGAGTAGCAATCTGTTAATTAACAAAATATCATTAACCAAAGAGAATACCTCACTAAGAACTAAAGACTGTCTCTAATAACATGTTTTGTGACTAGAGGATAATAGTTGTGCCTACAATGTAAGTATCATTGAATACGAACATTTTATAATTACATGAATGGATATTCAGTTCCACAAGTATGTCTAATATCTATGGATGATAGGGAAGATATGCCATGGGTGAAAGAAGTACAATTTAAATAGACAAGACTAACACTCAGGTGAGGCAGAGTTTTTCCTGGGTCATGCAGCAGTTCAGAGCAATGTGAGAACAGGAATCTCCAGACTCACTTAGTCATGTTATGTGCTCTGCCACCAGCTTTACCCAGCTCATTCTTATTAAACTGGGACTTAGCTATGGTAGACCTCCAGCTGTTTTTCATACTTGTCCATGCTGCTGTCAGTTTGGAAGTCTGACCTTGTAATAGCTAATTATTTTCAGTTTGCATCTATGTGGTGAGAAACATAAAGATGTATGTTGTGATCTGCACATCTCTGCAATATTTATTGTTTACTAGACTGACAGAAAGCTGACAAAATGTTCTATTTAGTATTAGCATTATATAATACTATATATGTTGTTCTATATATTTATTTTGTGTAAAATAAGGTATGGCAAAAGGCAACCAGACAGATTACTGCCCTTAGTGAGGTACAGTGAGCTCTATTCCCCTTAATTTTTTAACTGATGGGTTACCATTTCCCACAAGGTTTGAATAGGCTTTTAATTAACTTGAGCTGGAGGTGATGCGACCTCTAATTAAGCTTAATTTTGTTTCTCCTGGCAGAATAGTAACAAACTTATTTAAATAAGATTCAGATCAACAGACTTCCAACAAGTTAGCAACTCATAATGAGGGTTGTCAGTAAATACTGAAATGATTCTAAAGAAAAAAATTTATTCTTAAGATTAATCTGGTTTCGTTAGCAGAAACTGAGGCAAGTTCATATCATATGTATATGTACACTGTACAACTGTACAAATCATAATAACTCCCCAGTTACTATCAGTTGAGTAGCTGGCTTGGTTTTTAAAGAAATGTGATGAAATTTCACTCATTTTCTAACTAAATACTATATATTTATGTCATTTACTTTCTTCTAACACTTTAAAATAGGTATAATTGTAAAACAAACAGAAAAGCACATATAAGAAAATGTAATTCGAAAAAGTCATCGGATGACAGGAATGAGAAATCCTCTTTTACTGGCAATCCTAAAATTGCTGTCACTGCAGGTACCTGACAGTCAAATGAAGCTCACTGCATACCTCACTGGCTCTAGAAGTGGGACCAATCTAATGTATTTCTTTGCCCACTACTTTTATGGTGATTATTATTTGCTCTATGATAGCAACTAACAATACCAAGTAAAATGAAATTCCTGTGCTTCCAATTGATGTTTAAAGATTGACAATCTATTCTTCTCCAAGTTTAAATTTATGTAAGACTGACTCTTCCAGGAACACAGTGAAACCTGCAGTTCCAGAAAAAGAACACTGAGACTGTAGAGGAAAGGCTAAATTCTAAAGGACAAGATTATTTTTTTCTAATCTTCATTTAACAACCCCCTAGGTTATTTCAGTCAGAAATAAAGTTTATATACAACTAATAAATGAATATTTCAGAGTTGATGCAGATGTCTCCACAGTAACATCCCTGATGAATGTTATTTTGGCTGAGATGTTGGTGATGAGTGGAATTTAAGGAAAAACTATTAAAAATATAAGCACTTTGCAAATTCTTTCAAAAATATATACATTTCTTCCTCTGAAGAAATGTCACTTGTACTTCCTTGTGTGACTAAGTAGCTTCACAGGGAGAAATATTACTGTTTGACAGGAATGAATTTGGGTGGTTATCTTCAGTTGATCTTCTACAGGATTCTTTCAAGTTTCATATTACAAAGAATGTAAATTGTTAGCCTTATAATGTAAACAGGTAAGATACACAGAAGGTAGAATTATGATAGATGCATACAGTCTGCCCCTCTGTTGTGTTGGTGAGATCTTACCTGGAGTACTGCGTCCAGATGTGGAGATTTAACTGTGGGAGAGATTTGACCTGTTAGAAAGCATCCAGAGAAGGGCCACAAAAACTACCCAGCGGGTGGAACACCTTCCCTATGAAGATAGGCTGAGGGAGCTGGGGCTTTTTAGCCTGTAAAAGAGAAGTCTCCTGGGAGACCTGAGCGTAGCTTTTCAGTATCTAAAGGGATGCTATAAGACAGCAGGGACAGACTCTTCAGCAGGGTTGTGATAGGACAAGGGGAAACAGTTTCAAACTTCGATATATTGGGTGTATTACACCAATTTACCAACAATTTAGCAAGTAAAAAAAAAAAATCTTATTTTTAATAGATCAAAAGAATTTTTAACTTAAGTTGTCACTGGAAAAAATACTTAAAGTTAGATTTTTAGTTGACTTGATTTGAATTATGTATTTTGAACTCTCCTATTTTGAAGAAACTTTTATTAAATTAGTAAAATGTAGGTATTACATCAGTTAACTACCCATTACAGTTTCTTCTTAAAGTGGCTATGAAAATAAAACCATAATTCCTAAAGTACAAGCTGCTACAAGTTGAATGAAATGGCAAACCTAACCTGACCATGTTTGGATACTGTTGGAGTTCTGTTAATCAATAATAAAAATAATAAAGATTATGTTTTAACTACACCACTGCTCTAGGAAATGCAATTTTTACTATTCCACTGTTTTTATAAATGATTCCTACCATAACATTTGACTCCTGGTTATTCAGAAAAAGCTAACATGTACGGAATTATTTTTCTCTTTTGCAGAATGTATGTTTGTTATCTAGACAGCTGCAATATAAAGACCTGTATTACAGAGACAAAATCCAAAACCAATCCTGTCTTTGAAAACAATTTCAGAGTAAAAGAACATGGAAAATATTTTGTCATTTAATAGTTACTTTGCTTGTGTCATGTCTTGTTTTCCTTGCTACTGAACGCTGTAACAAAGTACTAAGTGTTGTATTTATAAGCTGGATGTTTCTTTTCAAAATGAATTAGAAGTAGCATATATGCATAACTTTGGTTAAATGTTCTGAATACATCAAGGATAAATTTCAGTAAGAAGTAAGAAGGTTTTAGATTCTATGCTTTTACACTGAAAGTGAAAGAAATCAGATTTCTGGAGAAAAAAAAAAACCTTAAATAGATTCAAAATGATAGAAAATTAATTTTGTTTGAGAAGTTAATATGCATGAGTAAGCAATGCAAAATACGATTTGTGCTACTGTAATCACTTTACAATATAGAAACTATATATTTCCATATAGAAATACAGAAATAGGGAATGGGGATTTTTCAGTCTGGAGAAGGGGAGGCTCAATGGAGACCTCACTGCTCCTTACAGTTACCTGAAGGGAGGCTGTAGTGAGGGTCAGCCTCTTATACTGTGTGATGGTCATCAGGACTAGAGGAAATGGAAGTTGTGCAAGGGAGACTCAGGTTGGATGTTAGGAAATACTTCTCCGATAGAGTGACAGGTGCTGAAACATGCTCCCCGGGGAGGTGGTGGAGTCATTATCCATGGAAGTGTTCAGTAAACATCTAGAAGTTGTACTGAGGGATATGGTTTAGTGGGAAATATTGGTAATAGGCGGACAGTTGGACTGGAGGATCTTAGAGGTCTTTTCCAACCTTGACAATTCTGTGATTCTAATGTCATCCATTTGCACTACAAATTAGGTGAGTAGTTAGTTGAACTCCTTCAGTAGGCTCTGATGCTATTATGGGCACTTCACATGCACATGATTTGTTTGGAATATTTAACTGTAGTGAACATTTGGTATTTAATTTCTCAGTTTCTATACATTTTCAAAGACTCAACAAAAGTGAACAAGAAGGGAGAAAGATAGGGAAACTGATTCAAAATTTGTATTGCAGTGCTCTCCAGAGACATTTTTTTTCACTTCTGGCTGCAGAGAGAGAATGTAGGCATAAAAGAATTCTGATTTAAACATCTCACAACTTTACAATTACATGAGTTAAGGAGGAAAAAATGGAAAGAAATTTGTGATGCAGCAATTACATCTGCTGCTTCTTTTTTGAAAACATTTACCTTTGCTTCCTAATGTGAAAACAACCGAAAAATAAAAAAACGACAGCAAAATTGAAAGCATTGGTTCATCAGAACTGAGATGAAACAAGCTATTTAATTTTCTAAAAATCAGAAGGATAATTTTTTCTTTCAGTTCCATTCTCTGAATTATGAAAAAGGAAGATTATTTCAGATACCATTCTGATGTTATTAAATACTTCTTTCTTCTTGAAGCAATGTGTTGTGCATGCAATAGCGTTCATATTCTGATAGTAAATTGCTCTTTGTAAAGTGAATACTTCTGCTCTTATGACCTGCAGAGTCTTGCTATATGAACTCTTGCTATTTTCAGTCAAGAAAGGACAAATGACATAAATTTTAGGGTATGGACTTGGATTTTGAACTAAGTTTCTAAAGGTCAAATGCTAATTTTATTCCTAAATATTAGAATGAATGCCATAGACTTCTTGTAGCTGGTAGATAAGAATGTGGTATGAGAGTCAGGACAGGGTAAAAAAGGTGGTAAAATTAGAACGAAGAATTAATATCCTTGTCTTAAGTCAGTGGGAGCACTAGATCACGTAATCCCCTTCAGTTAGTGTCACTAGATGATTAATTTATAAATGAAATAGTTAATATTTAATAGTTCATGCTAAAATTAGTTTTGCTATAGTGATCATGTTTTTGGTACGCTAGCCTATGTTTTTTATGACATAATAGGATTTTAGGCAAGATCTTTGCAGAATATCAGCCCATGATGATATACAATGTTATTATAAAATCAGTCTTAATTTTTGATGATTGTATTATAAGTGCTTCTCAGGACAGTATAAGTGTAATATATTACTATTTCACTGATCCCATCTTTCTCCCTTTCTCCTCTCTGCTTGAGTAGAAGAGGAAAAAGGGATCAAAAAGATCTATCAACAAAGGGAAAAATGAGCAAGTGCCAAAAGTTTAATAGCAAAAAAAATTCTAACCCAGTAAAGGAGATCCTAGTCAACTATTCATTCTGCGAGGCGTATTGTAACAGCTATCATTAATGCTTTGCTGGTATAAACCACACATATCATATTAGAAAAGAAACTCAGGTGAGGTAGCAGTGGGTTTAAAGAATATGATGAAATCCAGGCAATCATTCAGTTTACAAGAAAACAAGAGACTGTAGAAGGAACTAAGTAAATTCAGGACAATTGCATTTAAAATCCACATCATGCGAATTCACCCTGAGGAGCTCTTGCTAATACACAGGATTAAGGATTGTTGCACTTGGTTGTTCTATTCTTGTGTGCTATAATCAATTTGGTACAAACTATTTTCCTGTATTATGTCTTTACTTCTGAGCTACAAAATAACCATCACCTAGTTTTATAGCACTGCTATTCTGTAATCACAAACAAAATGAAACACAAGACTCTGATTTTAGTGCCAAATTTCTTCTGCACATTTTCCCTTCAATTCCCAGATTTCTACTAGCTGAAGATAGTAAAGCATGTTTATCTGTTGCTAGTTTGATTTCCCGTTGGTTTTAGGAAAATGCCAAACTTTGCAGAACTACCTGCTTCTTCTAATTTCTACAGTTGCTGTTACATTTGTTTAAAATCTTCAAAGCATGAATAGAATTAATCTTCTAACAAAAACTGTAACATATAGGGAAGCCTTCTTACTATCTCAATTCATGAATTCTTCTACCTTTGAAAATTCACCCACTTGAGTGTAAAACAATCCAGCATACTGTATCTCGGCAATGTAGGTTACAGTTTCATGGTGTCTCATCTTCTTATGTGTTTAGGCATCTTAATTTTTAAAATCATATCTGCTGTGACATCATTAAAAATATTTCCCTATTTACTGATGGAACTTATTTTCAACTTACACTCTCGCCTATCGAAGTTGGGGGCCATGCTGCTACTCAGGATATTATTAAAACAGAGACAGGAGAAACTGTGGTACTTCAACAGCAGCCTCAGGTCTCTCAGTCTTGGTCTAAAGTAGCAATAAAGGTATTGGTTTCTGGTATGCTGTTACTTTTTGAACATAAGAAATGTTTTATCCAGGTAGAAAAAAATTCCTCTGTTCCTTTCTCAGCAAAGCAGATGATTATACTCCTTTTCATTGTCCAGTGTATGCTATTTCACAAGTTTAAAATAGTGAACTGCACTGATTCCCTTCTAAATCTTTGTGTTTTATGTAGTGGGGATTACTTAAAAAAGAACAAAAATCTTATAATCCAGATGTAAGAACATCAGGGTTTTGACATTCATTTAATCCTATTGACATCAAGAGGCAAAATTTAACAGTGTGACATAAAAATTCATTTTGCATCATCAAATACTACTAGGAAATCCTGTCCCACTCCTGATTCACGACAATGAAGAACCCTCTTTAGAGGGTATTACTCAATTTCTTATTTAACTCATATCTTTGTCTAACAATTCCACAAGCTCAGCTTTGTTTAAACAGTATCATCTATTTAACAGTGTTATTATGTGATTGCTTTTGAATGTGTATAACCGAGTATTTAGAGTTTTCTTTTGTTTGCTTGGAGTTCTTGATCATATAATTGTTTCAAAGGCTCCATGAAAAACAAACAAAACAACCCACTCACTGAAAGAGTACTACTACTCACACTTTTTTATGCTTCATTTTCAAGCTACAGCAAAACTATAAACTTATATTAACTATGGCATTGCTTTTCATTATTTCTATTTATGATTGCTAGTTCTTAATATCTGAAGCAGTCACAGTGTGATTAAATATAAGTAATGAGTACAGATTAACACTTGAGTCTGAGCTATGCACAGATCACATTGTTACTTAATCATAATTTATATAGAACAGAATCCATGTCTTGTGGGAAAATTTTAAGGGATTAATTAATTTTGGCCTCAGGGGGTTCAGGTAGCATCAATCCTTTCCTTCCTTCCACAAGTAGAAGAGAAATAAGTCTGCAGCCTAAATTCCCTTACTTTCTCAAATACAGATAAGTTTCTTCCAGAACTTGACAAGGAATCATCTATAATGATAGTAGAAAAGTAGGTGTTGTGAATGTGGTTTTGTGTATATATCTATGCATATCCATATCCACTAATGTGTAAACACACATGCAAAAGAAAGAGTTCTCCAAAGCTGCTGCATATATACATATCTCTTGCAACAGTTGTTAACTGGATGCAGTACTACCCTGGTCATGCCTCCTTGAGCCCACAACATAGAGGCACTTTGCTCTCTCAATTCTGATGGGATATGCTGAGAGATGCTGCATCAGTCAGGCAGTGAGCTGACAGAAGAGCTCACAGAGGACAAAGAGAAGTTGTTCACAGATTAAGCACCAAAAGACAATCTACTAACTCATGGGAAAAAAAAAAAAGTTTTAAAAGTATAAATAAAATTTCATGTTAATGTGTAATATGTGAGGCTAATTTAGGATTCTCCCATACAGAAATGTCTGTTTCAGTTATGTCATTACTAGTCTTCAATGGTCAGAAAAATCAATTTAAAAGAGTTAAAGTCTATCAGAAGTCAACTGAACTAGCATACAATAGGCAGGCAGTAATAACTGGGTAAGTTTATCACAGGGAAAACAGTTTACGATATGATAGAACCTAGGGAGGTTTTTTTAACCTTTTCTTTGAAAAGATTTCTCCATTTTCTGTTTGTACTATATATAAGAAGATACCATTTTCTGAAAGGAGAATGTCTGGATTAAAATAATGGGGGCAATCCTCTCTCTATCCTCTCTCCTGATATTTTAAAAAAGATTATTTCTCAAGGGAACATAAACACATTGGACCATTACTGCATGATGGAAATTAATGTTTCATCTCAAACCTTAATGGGGAAGCTCGCATCTTTTTTTAGTCAGTTAAACTTCAGCTGATCATTCTTAGTTAGACACAGTGTTGATCTTAATATTAACTTCCAAGAGAGAAAAAAGCATGCTCACTTAGCATGTCTAAGCAGTATATGAACAACAATTTTTTTTTGGTCTTAAGAAACAGTCATCATTTTTTATAAGCAAAGGCTTTTTGACTATGTTTTGCTTCAGCTTGCCACTGCAGATAGGTACCACAGATAAAGCCATAGAGCTATTTAGTCTATTTCAAAAGGACCCTTGCTCAAATTCATGTTGATAGTAACACTTTAATGATAAATGCGCTCCTCTGATCTCCTGTGTTGTCAGTTTCACCATTTTGGTTCTATTATTTTATTTAATCTCATATTTTTGATTTACAGTTGGATTTTCTGCAGTACCTCATTTCGACCTATTACCTAGGCCTAATCTTTTTTGTAAGGATAACAATTCTGTATGACTAAATAAGTCAATACAAATTTTATTAAAGCCATCACTGTAATGAATTTAAACATTAAATTACAACAAATTTTTTTATGATTTTTCTCTCATAATATTTTTCTTTGCATACAGGCACAATTAATTTTTGACTGATAAGGAAATTTTGTCATTGAAAGTGGTTTCTTTTTTTTTACATTCATAAATACGTGGTTAATCTTTTGTCTGTTATCGGTTTACCTCATCAATGGATATTTCAGCTACATAATGTCATCCTACTGAACAAACTTTCCCCCCAAAATGGTTACCTTTTGGTAAGACACCAGTGCTATTTTTCTGGGACAGCCTACACAGCTGTTAAGTTCTTTTTGCTGTAGCGGCAGAATTTTTTAAGTCTCCATAATACATCAAATCAGGACTTCCAGACAGCCACGGTTATCTGAAAACAAAATTTCTCTTTTAAGATTTAGTGTGATAATTTGTTTTATTATAAAAAAACAAACAAACAAATACAATCAATTCTAGGTGTAGAAAGAACTGTGTAACATTTACTTCCTTTAAATTGAGAATTTTACTCTGTCATATGCTTTAGATCAACCTGATTGTACGAAAGGACCTCAAAAGACTTGAAAGGTGGGCTGGGTGAACATAATGAGGTTCAACACAGCAAAATGCAAGATTTAGCACTTGGGTCAGAGGAATCCCAGACATTCATACAGACTGGAAGGAGCAGTCCTTGAGAGCAGCCCTGCAGAGAAGGACTTGGGGGTTCTGATGGATGAAAAACTTAACGTGAGCCAGCAGTGTGATCTTGCAGCTCAGAAGGCCAATGTTATCCTGAACTCCATCAGAAGAGGGGTGGCCAGCAGGGACAGGGAGGTGATTGTCCTTCTCTGCTCTTCTCTTGTGGGGTCCCATCTGGAGTACTGTGTCCAGATCTGGAGCCCCCAGTACAAGAAATACAGGGAGCTGTTGGAGAGGGTCCAGAGGAGGGACACAGAGATGACGAGAGGGCTGGAACACTTCTGCTACGAAGACGGGTTGAGGGAGCTGGGCTTTTTCAGCCTGGAGAAAAGAAGGCTGTGGGGAGACCTAATTGCAGCCCTTCAGTACCTAAAGGGAGCCTATAAACAGGAGGGGAGTCAATTCTTTGAAAGGGTAGATAACAGCAGGACAAGGGGAAATGGTTTTAAATTAAGAGAGGGAAGATTTAGGTTGGATGTCAGAGGTAAGTTCTTACTATGAGAGTGGTGAGGTGCTGAAACAGGCTGCCCAGAGAGGCTGTGGGTGCCTCATCCCTGGAGGTGTTCAAGGCCAGATTGGATGGGGCCCTGGGCAACCTGGTCTAGTATTAAATAGAGAGGTTGGTGGCCCTGCCTGTGGCAGGAAGGTTGGAGATTCATGATCCTTGAGATCCCTTCCAACCTGGGTCATTCTGCGATTCTGTGATAGAACAATCCAAATGAATTACTTGAGCAACTCAGACTTTCCAGTATAGGACTGCAGTAGGCATCTAGTTTTGAGTGTTTAATTTGACTGTTTACTATGTGTTTGATGTTTAGTTTCTCATTTGAAATTTACCAAATAATAACTATTGTGTAGTAAACAAGTCTAAAAAAGAGAAATAATGCCAACTGTGCTCTACTTCTGTAGCCAAGAGTATATCCAGGATCGTTATTTTGTATAACAAATTCACTTATCCAATGAAATTCAATTTTCTCAGGAAAACCAGTTCTATGACCTAAATCATAATAAACAGAATTGTGTGTATGCATTAGCCCTATGTACAACAGTTAAATCCTCATTAAATTTTGCACTTAAAGAGAAACTGAATTTCTTTCTTCTCTTTAACAGTTCAGACTTCCCACTAAAGGCTTGTATTTGTAGAGTTACTTTTTTTTTTCTTTTTAATATGTAGAAGTGTAATAAAAGACAGAACATTGTTCAGAACTGAATTTCATTAATGCTAGTGCTTTTCAATTTTGAAGTGCTTAGATCTGCAGCATTTATTAACTAGGAAACTAGATCGATGGCACAAGAACAGTGTCACACACACACAAAAATGCCAGGTGCTCTCAATATGTCCCTTAATCTGGTTCTACAAGAGATGCCATGCCATTTTTACAACATTTCCCTGTTGTTTCAGGGAGTGCTATCTGCCACTGTCTTCTCTAGCAGATTTACAATGATGGTCAGAGTAGTTTGCTGGTCATGGGACATAGCTTCCCTTACTGGGCAGCACCGCTGGAGAGGAGAAACCCAGAGGTACAGGTGGCTTTGTATGTTAGCTTATACCTTATTAATGTGTCATTTCTGCTTAGGTAGTGATTCTTCCTACTGCATGTTTGTTTTCTCAAGAATAGGACTACCAGTTACATAAATCATTAAGAAAAAAATCTGATATTTGGAGGGAAAAGAATCATTTCCTCTATCTAATATAGCAATGACTAATCTTATCATCTAGTTGCTTGTTTTGAGTGATCAGATTTCATGGAGTGGAAGATGGTGAGTATGGCTATTTTGGGCAAGTATATTCTATAAAGACACTTCTGTCTTCCTATTTCTTCCTATGCTATGTTGTATCAAATATTTTTATATATGAATAACTATATGAAAGCTAGCACTGACTTGACACAACTACTTGGAAATCTTAACTCTATTTATATTTTCTGTACATATATACGTAACTATTAAATTCACAGTATAAAAATAAGAATTTTGAAGTGAAACCAAAAAAGACAAATCACCTTCCTTTACTATTTTTCTCCTTAGTAATTAGTGATCTGTGATGTAATGATATCTCCAAAATGTAAACATTTTTGAATTATTTCTTTCTTATTTATGATGTTAAGCAGTACTCCCTTAAAAGGTTATAGCTGTTCATCTGATGTTTACTGAGTCAGTAATACTATTTCATAGATAAAATCTGTTTCTAAAAACAGAAAAATTCTCATGTAGTAAATGCTTTCTGAAATGTATTATTCTTCTTATTTCCAGAAGCAATGAAAATTTCATTATGCAAAACCAATTTACCTAAACAAGCTCAAAGGAAAGGACAAAGCAGGTGAATTAATATCTTACATTTGTGTTTCAAAATTCAAAGCGATAAACTGATGTTTCATAGACTAACACATAAGTACAAATGATTTTCTTCATAGTTGATACTTGGCTAAACCCTGATGCTCAGAGTTGAATCAGTTTGGGGTCTTTGCTGCTCTGTATTAACTAACATAAAGCCATTAAAAAAAATAGAACCAGAATGGAGGAAAGGAAAAAGCATACCCCAATATTTTAGAAGCCACTAGTTTCTAAAAGCCAGTGAAAATCCATCTTGTGGATCCAGATGACAGATCAGCTTTATCCATTCAGAGCACATGGTGTTTGGAATTCATTAATGATTTTATGACAAATCGGATATATTTTTATCTGCAGGTACATACACATCACTGAATATTTCATTTCTCAAAGTGCATGAGGACCTGAAATTTAAGTTTAGCTTTTGTTTGTTTGCCAGGAAGCCTTTGTGCATTTAAGATGCATTCATATTTGAAATGACTTATCTCAGACAGGAAGAAACAGCTTTAGAGGCTATCTTTGCCAGCAGTCTGATCTTAAATCAGAGAGCTCAGTCTTTAGGCTAGTTTAAACTTCCATCCTCCAGACACATTACACTTATTTAATCCCTTAAAAGGTCTTACTGCTTTTAAACTCAGCATATGGTGAGCAGTCAGTAAAAATGATTATACAGTGTAATATTAATCTTGGGATAACTTATACATGGAAAGAAAAAGAATTTGGGGGCTTGTAATGATCATGGTACTGTGACAGTGAAACTACGACTTTATTATTGATTCAGGTACTCATAACCTTTGGCAATGACATCAATACTGCCTCACCAAGTGAGAAAAAGTACATCCTGAGCCAGTGTTGCAGAGGAGTTGCACGTAGAACAAACTAACAAGGAGCAGCACAAGACTTTGTATCCTGAGCTCTTCCAGCAATCCTCAGAATATGTGAGCAGCAGATATATGCAGACAAAAAAACGGATGCAGGCATTTTGGAAACACATTGTAGATCATTTATCCTAAGGCAGCTGATTGTTTTGCCCATCCTAGTGAGAAATTAATCTGTGTAGTGCAAAATAGCACTTTTCTAATTTGATTATTAGAAGAAACTGTTCTTGATTTTGTTGATACTCCTCTGATAGTAGTTACTTCTATTCCGTTTTCTTAAACAAACCTGCTCCCATCTTCAATGCCTTAATTTGTCCTGAGTAGCAACTAGGACCAATTGCGTCTGGATTAATACAGAAGATGAGCTTTAAAAGAAGGAACAAGCAGCTTGTTCTTTGTAGTACTTTTTTTGAAAGGGAATATTGTTAGAGATATATTGCCAGTTATCAGAAGACAGAAAAAAGAGAACAGTTAAGCTTATATTTTCCAACTATTAATCAAGGATGAATTCTTATTCATATAAATACTGCCACTGAATTCACAATTGAATAAAAATACAGAATGCTAGAACTCTTATTCTGAAACCCTGACTTTCCTTGTAAATACTCATATAAAGAAATACTTACATATGCCTTAAAATCAGGCTATAAAATATTTCTGTATTAGATTGACTTATATCAAACACTGTTGAGAAAGCCAGAATCTGCATCTGAAGAATTACACAGTCATTTAATTCATTTCAGAATCTCACAAGTAAAATTAGTGAGGCTGTTATTATCATGGGAACAGAACAAAAAATAGATATCATATGATAAACTGTTAAAATTGTACATTTAGTTGTTCCTACAAAGCTTCTTCCCTGCAGATATTCTGGCCTATAGGATGAAAGAAAGACAAAGCATGTAGACGCAGGGAACTTCTACTAGGCCAGAAAATACAGTTAAAGAAATTTGTCAAGTTTTTCTTCAAGTCTGAAATAAAAAGAACAGAATTCAAAACTAAATGTAAGTCCAGAGCTTAGCTGCCAAATTTTAGTTGTGTATCTATCCTTCTGCCCACCTTTGACAAGAAAATTTTTAACTTCCCAGGAGAGCTGAAGCAAGCTGTCTTATCCATTTTTTCCGTCACGTACACCAAAGAAAGTTTGTAAGGAAAAAGATGCTGAGATGTTGGTGATTTACATGATGATCAAAGAGAGTAGGCCTCTTAATAGTTAGCTCATTATTCAGTATTATTTTAAAATTTTTAACTACAGCACTCTTCAGAGAAGTATGTAATATATAAAAACACAGAGACTCCCAAGTTACACAGTTTCTGATTCTTTTCTGTAATTACACCATCTGTTGTAGCTTCGCTATATACAGTGGTTCAGGTCTCAAAGGAGGCATTGCTGATTTTCAGCAGTGAAATCAAACATTTGCAAACAATAGAGAGCATCACAGCACCCAGGAGATTGTGAAACTAGATAAGCTGCACTTTCCATTATACATTTCCTTTAGTATCCCTTGGAAGAAAAGAACAATGTGCACTTCCAGTATGGTCACACTGACTTCTAGGCAAAATTCCATGATGAAACTGTGACTGTTCAAAAAGATTCAGTAAGATCATTTAACTGCTTTGCAGCAGGAACTTTAAGCCATTCTCCTTTTCCTTATGTCAGTTAAAAACATATCCACTGAGTTCACCTGTCAATTGCTGCTTATATACAAATTCCACAAAGCCACAAAGGTAAAAGAAAACTTTTGCATTGTCCTGTAACAGGAGAGTTGTTACAGAATTACATAAGTAAATGCAAAGCTGTGCATACAAACACAGATGCAACGTATTTACAAATATGATCAAAAGAGAAATAAGACAAAATAAATACTTTTCCATCATTAAAATAATTCTGACAATTAGCAGAACAATATTTATGCACGTTATCTCACCAAGTTTAGAAGGCTGGAGACTTGTTTGTAAATTTATGTTCCTTTTCTACGTGGAAATGTTGCATGTATCACCTTCTTACTATGAATATTTCCTACGTAAATGAGTTTGCTGTTCAAAGTTATGCTTTATTCAAACTTCAAGCTATGCTCAATGTCTCTTTCATATGTGTTTGGATTGATTCAGAATCCTGTCTGCCTTGCAATACTGCCACAGAGAATTTTATTGTCTATATTAGTCATATTTTGGACTGAGAAAAATAAAATAAAATCTTTCAGCAGCTTAACAACAGCTATGCATGTAATTTTAAAGATGATAAAATTATAAGAATATTTTACTGATGTTTAAGAACACTACTAGAATGCCTGGTTCCCTGGATAAGGGGTGTAAAGACTTTACGAAGAAGAAATCTGTAGAGCATTTTTGCCTTTTTTTTTTTCTTTTTTTGCCAAAGCTGTAGAAAAACATATCCTTTGAAGATATGATGCTAATTTCAAAAAGCTGAAAAATTGGAATCCTATTTGGTCACATTTAAAATACTGTTAGTTGCCTTCCAGAAAAAAATCAGCAGACTTCAGTCACAACAGTACAATCAAAAGTAGAGACCACTGGCATTAATATCACGACTATTATAACAAATGAATTTTAATGTACCTAAACTAGGGATCATGACTTGGCTCAATGTACAAAGTCTAACATCTTTCCTTCTGAAAGTTCCACCTGTTGTCATTGCCAAATGGTGTCTGGCAACACCACCTCAAAAGGGAGAGTGGCTTTTGTAGTTTTCATCATCTTGTTTTTGTTTTCCAATTGCAATCATGGTTTGGAAAATGAACAGAAACCTGGAAGAGATTTAAGGATTTCACACAGACTTCTCACAGGCATTTAGCAGTGCTATGCGATGGCAAGTTCAGAGCGAGAAAATCAGTCTATTTTAAAAGTCTTTTATGGTCTTATCCAAAAAATAGACAAAGGTTGTTGAAGCTGTACTTCCAGGAAGGTATCCTGAAGAAAGTAATTTGGATTATTAGCACAGTGAGAATAGAAGAGCAATTTTCCAGACTGTGCAATCAATCAATATGAAGCAGCAACATCCCCTAGAGGGAAATAGGGATTCTTCTTAAAGGACAGTGATTCCTAGATGGCTTGAAAACATTATAATAGGAAGAAAAAGGTATCTGAGATTTGAAAAAACTGAAGAGGAGAGCTGGAGATAATTTGTACTGAGAGGTCAGGTGGCAAAGAATATAGAGGAAGCTGTCAAGTCTTGCTGCACTTGACAAAAATGAAGGCCAAATTCATAAAGACTAGCCTGACTGCTAACATAGCAAGGTTGAATGCCTTACACAGGTATTTGTTTACAGTTAAGAGGAAGGTACACATAAGTGCTTTAAACACTTACTCCAATTCATTTGCGTTAGAAAAAGAAAATACAGTGAAATAGATGATCATGTGCATTACATCTGTTCTCACTAGAAATAACAGACATTAGTAATGCCAATCTGTTGGCCACTGTTTAAGAAGCAGTGTGCTGTGAAATACGAATACAGACATGGGACCTGTCATTTCTTTTTCCCTACAGGCTGGAAGAATATGGCGTCAAAATAATAAAGTGCCTACAGAGACAGCAGTAGAATGAATCACCAATCTGTATTAGCTCTGAAAATTATGAGATGGCACTGGTGAAGCATAGGTTGCCAGCTACTGACATTCTATTTAACTGAAAACTGAAAACAAGATTACTTGCACTAAGTAGAAATGGATGTTAGTGTCAAGGAGAATTTGCAGAAATACAGAGACTTGGATAAGGCTGAAGAAAAATACTATTTAGTGCTCTAAAAGATGCCAGCTCTACTAGAAAATGACATTATGCACGTCTATGTTGAGAACGTGTGACTGTAGTTTTGTCTCAAAAGACCTTTGCTTCAGGTTTCTGAGGCTGTCAGCTCAAATGGAAATTTATTGAAGAAAACAGAGGCTCCACACTGAAAGGCAAAGACAATAACTACTGAAAGTGAATACTACTATCAGAAAGGAAACTGTTAAGTCCAAAAAACAATGCAAATCACCATAAATATTTATTTCACACTGTACAGCTTTTTAATTATTAAACTACCTATAAGCATTTAATATTCAGTGTAATATGTGTTTGAGATTTACTAAGAAATGTGACTTTCAATTGGTATCACAAAGGCAGTTGGAACACAGATGCTAAATGAAGCTGGTAAGTTGCAAGCATTTTGCCTCAGAATATGTCTTGGCTGTCAAATGACCTCTGTAGTGACTCAGTTTCCTCAGAAACAAAACCTTTCTGTGATTTTGGGCATATTTCATTCAAGGCCCCTGAAGAACCAGCTGGATAGCTTCAAGTCAAGGAGCCATGACCCATAACTGATGGCTAGAGTCTCCTCACCAGGCTTTCCCAGTTGGGCAGTGTGCACCACCCCACAAAGCATCACCACATGTGGGGGATTTGCAGCAGCCCTTGGCATCTGTGTGACGCTCACATAGTCATTCTGATCTACGCTCAAATCTCACTGAAATAAGGAAAGGTTACTTCCAGACAGTCAGAGGACACTCAGTGGTATGCAGCTGAGAAAACACAGCCGTGTCTTCATTTACTACCTGGGCCTGCAAACCTCACTGTGCCTCATCAAAAAATGACAGGATTTTAAAATCAAATAAAAAGGTTTAATTTATATTCTACCACTAATCAGATCACAGCAAAAGAATGGTAAAACTGGGATTTTCAGTAGTTGATCATAAATAGGCTATTTTTACATTTTTGTGTTAAAATGTTGAACAGGACCTGTCAGGAAGAACGAGGTGCACTTGGATTTAGTTGCACAATTGTCCCAAATACCTGTATTGTACTACTCATCTGTATAAAGCTGTGAAAAGTAAAACAACTGGAAGCCACGTGTTACCTTTGTATTTAAAAGTCTCAACACTATTATAAATAGAGAACAAATTCTGCAATTAAACTATGAAATAAGTTACCTAGTAACTTACAGCTTACCTAGTAAACTATATAAACAGTTACCTTGTACTAGCAGTACTACTAGTAGTAGTTGCTGCTTTTGTTTCGATTATAGTAGTAGTATTTATATTTTTGGTTTAGAAGCAGCAGGAGTACTGCTTACCTCTGGAATTCGAGAGACTAGCTGAGATGAAAGCTGTATTGAGATCCTACTATAAAATGAAATATGTCTGAAATTTTTTATCAGATCCATCCTCTCACACGCTGTCAAGTTCTCTGGTGGTAAACAGTGAGATTAGAGCGATGTTCTGTCCAAATGCTGTTGTGTACACGCTTACTTGCTAGCATTTCTTCAGTATGCAACATACATTGTAACAGGACGGAGAAGTGTTGAGATTTCAAATTCAGGGTAGTTTAAAAAAAGGCATCACAAAACCCACATACAATCTTTCAGAAATTCTGGTTGTGGTCCATGAGGTGCCTGCATAAACACAAATACACACACACTCCTCTTGATCACTGACATAGGGGTCTTATGGATTGTTTCTCTATCTGAATTGAACACCTCCTATCAAATAACAAATGTCAGAAAGATACAAATATTTTTTTGCAAGGGAAATGCCATGTTACAAGATTTCTATTTGCTCCTGCATGTAATGATCAAACAAAGTATTGTTCTATATAAAATGTGTAACCAAGTATAATTTCAAACTTAGGTTAGGTGGCATGGTTTTACATCAGAACAACTCCGGAAAATACATGTTTTGTCAGTGTTTCTCATAGAAATCAAATGAAAACCAGATTTCTTAACTTATTCAAGAGTATTTACCCAAACTTTGGGTGCAGTTTTACATAAATATAATTAAAACATGGTTATTTTGCATTGACAAACATGAAGGCAATTACTAAAGTAATTAATTGAAGGTCAGAGCAATCATGCACATTTTTACTTTGTTTGCGCACATAATTGTAAGAATGCTTGCAAACATGCGATTTCCTTACTGCTCTGGCATACCAGCAAACAAAATTTCCATTAGCTGTTTTTGATTTAAAATCTCATTCTAATGGGTTATTGCAGCATTTCTATTTTGATTACTGTCAAACACATATTTAAAGCATAAAGAATGTTTTATGTGGAAAAAAAAACAAAACAAAACAAACTTGCCCCTCTAAGTCTGTAATGTTTCCTGTGTTGCAAACTCTCAACTTATTTTCTCTTAAATATCAATATGTCCTGAGTCTGAATTCATATAGATTAGACTTCAGAAATAATCAAAAACTTCCTGGAAGTTTTTCATCCTAATGTTGTAGGACCTATGTTCTACAATAGTAGCAGTCCTAAGCTCCAATATGTGTGTCACAGATTTGTGCTAGACATGCACACCTCAAAAAATCTGCAATCACCACAGTTAAGAAAAACAGAGTTCATAAATAAGGAAGAGAGATTAAGATACTGTTAAAATAAAAAAAAAAGACTAAATGATTTAGTCCTTTTTCCCTATTCTGAATATCTAACTATCATTTGCAAAGGGAACTTAACTAGAACAGAGCACAAATTTTTCAAAAGGTCTGATGGGAATTATAAAATAATGAACTAAATTCTCTCAATCAGTCCTCTATCAATCCAATGTCTGCCAGTGAATGATAGCCCATAAATGAAATAAATTAGCACATAGGCATATAAACAAAATAAAGAAAAATGTAAGAATTAAATAACATACAAACAGTAAAAAGTTGATCAAATATTTTGAATTATATTTGTTTTACTGTCCAGAAGTTCTAGTAGTAATTAACTGTTTACAGTATGTCTTGCTTTGTACAAACAATTTCATCAAATGCACTAGAAATCAAAATTTTGTTTGGTTCACTGTAATACTACCAATGAATCCTGTGTGAAGTGACACTATGCTATTATATTACAAAGTCATGTAGTAGGGAAACATAATGACCTCTCTCCTAATCTTAGAGTTCTCAATAGAGTATCTTCACACAGGAGTAATTTGATATTTTGCAGTTTAAAAAGGTAATTGAAAGTGTTTTTATTAGACACATTCTTGTTGCATAGCCACATAGCCTTAATTTAATAAAAAAATTAATGTCAGACTGAAAATGAATGATGAGTTAGAAGGAAAAAAACAGTGAAGAAAAGCAAAAATATAAAGCTTGGAAAAAAATAAATCACTGAATTTTAGATAATGACATTGCACTTCAAGGCATTCTGACTTCTCCTTTGATAGCTTTCCGAACTCTTTCTTATATTAAATGTTTCACTACAATCTTGAAAGGTTTTCCTACAATTTTATCTGTCAAAATGGAATCTAAACCGAAAACAACAATACTGTCCATTTTTCCCCATGGGCTATCAACTTACTCTTTTTTTTTTTTATCTCTTTTCATTCACTTGTTTGAAATTTTAGCTTTCATTTCAGTTCACAGCAGATTTATGTAATACTTAACGACAACGTAAAAATTCAGCTGTATTTCTGCTTTGTCAGACTTGGTATCTCTTACCTTTCTTTATAATTTTGTTTTTACTGCTTTTCAGCCCTCATAATTAAGCAAAAGACCTGGCACTATTTCTATGCCTCAGACTCATAAGACTAAAGTTTGTCAAGTTTTGTTTTTCACGATTAAGTACAATGCACATTTCAAATTCAAGAAATTAGCCTAATGATGTAATAAACATCTAGATTTGGCAACTGATTATGCCTTCTGATCCTTTGACCTGACATAAAATAGAACAGAACGATGCCACTAATACAAGATAGGAAACTCTGATATTGCATATTTTTGGAGAAGAATAACGAACTATCATTAGAATCAAAATTAAACAGATTCGGAGATATCTCATGCTTCATGTATTCTAAATGGACTTTCTTTTCTGAACCTTCCCACCCCCCCCCCACTAAAGTCATACGAATTTTGGGTTCTCTTCTTGCTAATCTCTGATCTTTAAATTTCCTTCAAGTTCGTTAATTTCTATCAGCAGTATCCAAGAGACCATTGTGATGCATATGAGCATGCTCACACATCTGCCAGTTAGAGAAAACAGAGCAACAGAGGATGCAACTGCACAAGTATAATACAACAGCTGCCATGTTAATTGCTTCACATTGCCTTTCAGAATGCATAGATGAATTTAGACAGCAGATCAGAATTCAAATCATGTCTATGACAGTCCAAGGGAGGTTGGAGGGGACAAATAATTCATTATTGTAAATGAAACAATGACAAGACTAACAAGTTTTAGTTGCAAATAGAATGGTAGCAAATACTTCCTTTTTATATGGTTGATTTTACTTAGATTTACTAAATGCTTACAATTCATTATATGTATACTATGTAGTATAGATTACATAGTGTATATAATATATATAACATACTGAGCACATTTTGTATCCACAAATTACTTAGGATATATAAAGCATATAAAATGAAAATATACTATATATATGAAGTATATACTATATGTACTACATACTGAATACAGCTATAAAGTATATGATAGAGTTAGTTTTAGATAATAAAAAGGGAAGATTTTATCTTTTTAAATTCACTAAATATTCTTATTGTTCTCTTTACACATGGGAAAGTTAATAGCAAGATAGACACTTTAGTCCCCTAAAAGTTTAGGACTAAAGCAGACAGATTTGAGTTGTCATCGTAGCCTCAAGATACACTGCAAGCCTACGGTTCATACATTCTACTAGTCAGGTGCAATTACTTTCTATTTCAGCTACACAATGTCAGATAGTTAATATCTTATCTCAAAGAGATAAAAAGAAATAATAATAAAAAAAATAGAATGACACTCCAACTGTCTCAAGAAACTGAGCTAGTAAAAGGAAATAAAACTGCAGGAGAAAACTCTCCCTTTACTTTAGAAATAGGAGTGCTGACAAAAAGGAACAAACAAACAGATGGATGGAGGATATATGGGCAGGTATTTTATTTTTCTCTCAGTAGTGTCACTGCTGACTCATTTGCTGACAACAGACAGATTCTGGATTTCACTTGTAAACCAAGGTTCTGGACATCCTGATGTGGAAGATGTCCCCAGGGTTATTCCAATCAGCATTATCTGCTGTCTATCATCATGAAATTCTGACTTCTTTAATTTTTTTTAATAAAATTTTTTTGCTAATGCAGACATGCAACTGAATACGTGACAACAGATGGAAGAAAAAGGTAGAGCAGGAGAAGGTAAAAAAAAAAGAGTCCCTGATACTCACTGAAAGAAGAAGAAAAAAAAACACAACAAAAATAAAACATCCAAGTTCTCCTAAAAGTGAAGCAGCCTTAATATATATATATATTTTTTTTTTTAAAAAAGAAGAGCTTTGCCAACTAATTCTCCTGGCAACATTTTTCCAGGAAGTACTGTTGACATAAACTAAGAGATAAGAATAAGCAGTGTGAGAATTCTGTTACTGATCCTCCGGTAGTTTTAAGGAAACAGATCTGCCTGAAAAAGAAAATGGCAATTGGAAATAATATCTGGAGACCATGTCAGTAATAAAAGCTGAGGTTTGTTTAGGAGGGCTTAAGAGATTTTTACCATTAAGAGTTTCTGAAATTAACAATCATATTAATAACTGATGTGGGTTCCTCATTTTGTTTCAGCAGTGTAAAATGACTTTCTACAAATTTTTCAGCCCAATGTAAAGAATTAAAAGAATGAAAAACAATTTTGTGTCTAAGGTTAGTTTAAGATTAATATTAAACTGAGGCCTGTCAGGGTTATCAAAAAAGAATGGGTGCAATATCTCTTCTTTGCTTATGTAGTTCATATTTACAAGAAGAAAAAAGTTGATGTTGCAAATGCAGAATAGACTCCTTGCCTGCAAGTAGAACAGTTCTGTATTGCTAAAAATTGTAGTATAATGCATGCATTGATCAACACTGTATTCCAGGTAACAGTTGTATTCCATGAAGATGAGAGTGCACTGTGTCAAATTGGTAGTATCTGAATGTAGTTATCCAACAATTGTGGATGTATAGTAAATTCAAATGACCAGGTAGTAAGATTTAGTCCCAGGAGCCGTGTATGACAAATGTAATATCTTTCTGTGTGATTGATGTGAACTGCTTTTAGGGATATTCAATTGTTGTTTTGTTTTTTTTTTGTGGAGGATGTCTGTCATGGGCCTGTCGTCCCTCTGCCACAGACACAGATAGATCTAGAGATAAACATAACAGCCACTGTGATATTTGGAGAAATGCATTTAAGCTTTGATCATTAACCAGTCATAACTGCAACTGAATTCTTTTCATATGACTCTCAATCAAAATTATCACATTCATATTGTATTAACTAAATCTTGCTCTTCTAGCAATTTATTTTGCTAGAATGTTCATGTAATGATTCATTTTGAAGTACGGAATCATTTTCATTTGAATGAATGGAATGGCCCCAGAGAGTCAAAAGAAAACAGACGTTTTAAAGAATGAGTTGTAGTTTAATAAAAGCCATGTTGCTACAATAATTACAAAAAATCTGAAGTGTGCTTCCTTGACTTCTGTGTTAAGATACACATATTGCTGGTCATGCTAATACATCTGAATAAATTTGTATCAAATTCCATCTTTACCTAATTTCTGTTATGCCACTGGGCTTTCCTATTAAGTTTTGATTAGTGCCATAAAAATTACAGTAGCGTTAATTCTACTCATAGTAGCACACATTTCTAGTTAAAATATTCAAAGGAATTTTGATGAATTGGTGAAATTACTTTAAATAATTATCTTGTATCTTCTTAAAATTCAATTTCTTATTCTCAGCTGTGGACACAAAAATATTGGTATTTGTGTTCATAAATATTACATCTTTACCCAGTTTATATGAGTAGAAAAGCCACAGAATACATCCCTCTTTCTCAGATACTTCCAACACCAATAAAATTTCACCAATTCACCTCAAATAAATAAGCAGTCCATCAACAAATTTCAGATACTAAAAACTAACAAAATGGAAGAGTAAAATAAGAGAAATATGTTGTCACGCCTGTGATAGAATTAACTGTCATTTGATTTAGTAGTAATATGTTCTCACTTCAAGTTAGAAATACAGTTCTTAGGAATAAATTGTTGGAATGCATCACATTTCATAAGCTGCAAAGAATTTCCACAGTCTAGATATTCCTGCAATCCATGTGAGAATGTACGTTGGAAAAAGTTGTACAACAGAAGACATGCCTTTTCTCAACTGTAAAAGAGATATGATTTAATGTGCCTTGAAGACTCAAGCAGCATACCAGTAACCCTTACTGTCCTAGTGCTTGTTATGAAAAGACATACTGATCTAGGAAAGTACACACTTTCAGAAAAATTCTCCTTCCTTCTGCTGTTCTGATTCTTGTCTCTCTTAGTAGGTAGCACATATTACTTCCAGTATCTGCATACATATATTGATGCTCTCATAGATACTTTGTGTATATGACATGCATGAGACATTTTGATGAACTGATACTTGCTTTTGTGAAAGAAAAATCACCTACTGTACTGAATAAACCAATACATATGCACATATATTTGTAATACATTATTTTTAGTACAGGACATCTACTCAGTAAAATTTTCATTCTTTATATATGCATGTCTACACACAGATAAGCATTTTCCTGAATATTATACTTTGTTGAATGTAAGAAATTAATCATTAGTAATTTCCTCTGGAAACCTATGGATATTTTCTACTTGAAAAAGAAATTGATTCAATGTATCTGCTTCTTATTTCTCATCTTATATCTGGAGGCAGTTACACTGGTTCAACAGCCATAAAATTAAGCATTTCAACCTGCAGCATTAATTTATCAGCATAACTTCTGCTGAAATCCACTTTGGCTATCCTGACTTTCTTCACATTTTCCAAATATGATTCCCTGATTTTCCCCTCTGAGACATTTCAGACAATGCACATTCCTTTTTCAAAAAAAAAAAATCAGCTTAGTAAATAGAGGAAGTGAAAGTGGTACAGACTACTTTTTAAGACACTGACGGAATCCACTGAATATTGTTGAATACTTGGGAGGAATAGTCAAAATGAAGGATTCCTCAATTCTGAAGTAATTTCTGTTTAGAGAAAGAAATCCTGAGGGCATGAGTTGACAGAGGTCCTGCAGAAGCATTATCTGTATGTTTCAGTAGTTTCATGAATCTATGTTATACATGCTGGTTCTATTATTACTGCACATTCTTTGCTTTCCTAGTCTGCTGTAAAGGAGAGAAAATTCAGTGCTAAATGCTACATACCCTAATAAATTTAAGCAGAGTCTGACAAGAATACTCTTTGAAGTAAGTGTTATAAGTTATGACAGAATTACAGGGGTTGCAAGGGACCTCAACAGATGATCATGTTCAATCCCTGTGCTAAAGCAGATAGATACCTTACAACAGATCACACAGGTAGGCCTCCAATTAGATCTTGAATATCTCCATGGAAGGAGACTCCACAGTCTTTCTCGGCAACCTGTTCCAGTGCTCCATCATCCTTGACATAAAGAAGTTCTTCCGTATGTTAGGATGGAACTTCCCATATTCAAGTTTTAGGTCATTACTACCCCTTGTCCTATCACCATATACTACCAAGAAGAACCTGGTCTTACCCATTTGCCTCCCACCTCCATTTAGATATTTACAAACATTTATGAGATCCCTTCTCTGTCTTCTTTTCTCCAGACTCAACATACCCAGGTTACTCAGTCTTTCCTCATAGAGATGCTCCAGACTCTTAACCACCTAGAAGGAATCCAATGGAGAGCCACAAAGGAGACCACTGTCTTTCTTTGAACTGAAGAGCTTAGAACAGGACACAGTAGTCTAAATGTGTCCTCACTAGGGCAGAGTAGAAGTGAAGGATAACCTCCCTTGACCTGGGAGGTTTTAATGCTCCCCAGGATACCACTGGACTTCTTGGCCACACGGGGCACTGCTCATAGACAACCTGCTGTACATCAGGACCCTCTCTTCAGAGCTCATTTACAATGTCATTCTCTAACCTATACTGATGCATGTGGTTATTCTTCCCCAGGTGCCAGATTCCACACTTCTTCTCATTAAGCCTCATCAGGTTCCTCCCTGACTGTTGGGCTTTTGCCACAGAGATAATGTCTAAGTAAACAGTGCCTTTACATGCAGGCCCACATGTTCAATAAATAGGGTAAAATTTCCCAAGCATAGACAAAAATGGTATGTTGCGCATAAGAAAGAAGCGAATGATTTTTTTGAAATATTGGGTTCTTAAACTGTAATATGTATGACAATTCTTAACCATCATAGTTCATCCATCCAGATAAAATGGTACCCATTTCCTCTTTAAATGTCAAATATGTAATATATTTTAAAATAGAAAGAATACCTTAGGGTACATGCTAATGTACTCTCTTCAATTACATTTTATGATTATGACCTTTATTCCAACAATAATTTAATGTTTTAATTAAATTTGCAACCATTTTCATTCCTGCAAGATGTCTTTCATCTCTCTGTACTGTAATTTAATGAAGTGACTTTCAATCACAATCAGCAATACCTAACAATAAATTTGAATAACATTTTTCAGGAGTCTAAGATGATCTGTCACATATTAAAACAAACCTCGTATCAATGCCATGGCAAGAAATAATTTCATTCTTTACCTAAAGAACTTGCATTATTAGTTAGTGCCACTGAAACCTTGACATGTGGAATGTTCAATATTTCTTCCAATAAAGATCCCTAATATAACAGTCTTTAAATTAGAATAATATGAACGAAGAAAAGGAATGAAACCGCTCCAAATGTCAGAACATGTTGGAAAATGTGATAATTACTGACAGACCTATCTGAACTTAGATTTATTGCATGTTTCTTTCTAAAAATTAAGATTAGGACACATGTTACTGACTTCAGAGTTAATTCCTAATTTTAATACTTCAAAAGTTTGAAAAATTTACTCAAAATATTCTTTGACATTTGAAGTAGTAATTAAATTTGAACATCTTCTGACAATATTATGATGTACCTTACCACAGAGATTCACGAAAGAAGTGTCTTACAAAGTTCGGAAGACTTCTGGAAATGTATGACAGGAGAACAAATAATTGAAGCACAAGGATGAACATGCACAGGGATAAACATTACAATAACGGATAACCAAGTAATGTTGGTGCACTGAGTCAAACAATTTACTAGAATATTTAAGTATTAATATTTTAATGAGAAACCACAAATGACTTGACTACTTCAGCTGCTCAGTTTTTTTTTTTTTGAAAGAAAATTCTCAATCATATTTATTAATAAGAGTTACAGATAATGGGAAATTTATCTGAAAGAAATTATGAGATTACCTAAATTCTTAAAATACATCTAAGACAAAAATGTTACTTGATGGTTTTGTCTCACAACATGAAATGCTTATGGACCATCAATTAATAGTTACAATCTGATGTATTTTACAAGGAAGTAACTTTCAAAGAAATTGAAACATTTGTCTCTAAAATGCATTACTTGTACACACGTTCAAAATATTAAAACCATATGTTTCCTTTTGAAAACATCATTACAGCATTTATTCTTCTAACAGACTTCATTGTTTACTTCTCATTTCTATAATTAGTTTTTCCTACAGGCTTGTACTATCTGTAATAATAGAAAACAAAAGTGATACAAGAAAGGGGAAAAGAACACCAGAAAAAACTGTTTGGAACATTTCATTTAGAAGAGTAAATGAAACTATTACTATATCTTTATACAATAACTACAACTCAGAAATTGTATTTTGGGAGGAGAGCAGACAGAAGAGAGAAACATAATGCTCTTAAAACATAGTCATATTGAAGAGAAGTAACAATTCTAAAATATCTTTCTTGCACATTATTGTAATTATTTCTTGAAAGCACATAATAATGCTTTCCTCCCTTTTTTGAAAAAAAATTATAAACAATATATACAGGGAAAACTAAATGAGCCTCAAAGCCTAAAAGAACCTCAGATAATTTTTGGCCAGGAGAACAAACTGATTTAAAATAAAACCCAATAAGCACTGAAAGACAAAATATTCAAAGCACCTAAGCCCAGGGAAATGTTGACAGAACCTGATAGCACCATTTATAAATATCAAGCATAGTACCAAGGCTGAAGCCAAACCTTACAGAAGCTAGTTTCATTTCCACCTAAGTCTACAGATTTTAGCCTTAATAGACTGGTCTTAACCCCATAAAGCAGTTAAAAGAAAGAACTGCATTAGTTAGATGAAAGATGAAAGTTTCCTGAAGCAAAGCTGAGAAGGGCTAAATGGAAACAAGAAGAGTTAACACAGAAGGGAAGGTCTAGAGCTGGAATGCAAAAAGCATGTGGTAATGGAAAAAGTCTGGATTGTAGCAAAGACAACCGAAGCAGAACTTCTGTACTGATAAAGAAGTCTAATGAGATATCAGTAATACTAAGATTTTGAGAAAATATGATGAGTGCTCTAGTATAATGATGAACTTTCTAAGATACCAAACAGGTTTGATCTTTTTGTTGCATTTATTTAAGTCTCATGTAGGAAAAGGAACCTTCTACGGTGAATCTTCAATAAACTCTTATATGCTGGAATATTGTAAGTAAATTTAATTGCTATGACAGTGTAATTTGAGACTGCAAAATAATGGTATGCAATGTGAATCTCTAGTGTGAATTTGTACAAGATCTACCAGATAATTAGCTAGAAGGCTAGATATAATCTAGTACCCTCTGCAGACCAAAAGGAAACAGGAACATATCAAAACAGTCATTGTTTTCTCAATGCTCATTATTAATCTCATGCAACCATTAGTTCCAGCACAACTTGTATTATCAACCATAACTTCATAACTATTCTTGTGCTCCAAAGGTTCCAGCTGTGTACAACATTCTTTTCTGTCTCTTAGCAGAAGTTGAGAGTTTTGCTTCCAAATGCCTTTGAGGTATGTCTGTTAGTTACCAAATGTTCTCCACAGAGGATTAAGACTGTTTAGCAAGTTGGTTTTTTGCCCCCTCTTCTGCTGCTTCTTAATTTTAAAGTGTATTTATCTTAAGTAAAGGAATCTCAGACAGAGAACATTAATTATTTATTGATCCTGTCTACTCTGAGCTACTTATCTTCTCTGCCACTTCTATTTTTATGAAGTCTGAGTCCTATTTTTGGACAAAATAGACTCATTTTGCCTGGGCATGTACTTATTTTGATATTTTTGTGTGAAAAAACAGATATTTTTGTCCTAATGGTAGGTTTTCAATTTTCTTTCTCCTGGTTCTATGTGAGAAATCATCCAGAGAAGTTTTTACCTAAAGCAGAAACTGATTCTCATAAAATATGAGAAAAGCGCCCCATAAGGTGAACATAAATTCCAATTCATGAAAAGCATACAAGTTCTCTACATTATATCACAGAAACATGAGGTAGCTCCTCATCTGCAAATATGTAAGACATTTTGTTGAAATACTTATTCAGAAGATGTGAAATTAAATATGTCTGAAATTGAGTATGAGAAACATTGAGAGCCTTGACTTTCAATGTTTCAGAGTCCAGCAGAGGGCCATAAAGATGGTGAAGGGCCTGGAGAATCTCCCCTATGAAGAAAGGCTAAGTGAACTGGGTCTCTTTAGCCTTGAGAAAAGAAGACTGAAAGGGGACCTGATTCAGGTTTATAAATATCTGAGGTGCAGGGGACAAAGTGGTGAGGCCAGACTGATTTCAGAAGCGTGTGGTGACAGGACAAGGGGGAACGGACAGAAACTGCAGCACAGGAGGCTCCACACGAATGTGCGCAAGAACTTCTTTACGGTGAGTGTGACGGAGCACTGGCACAGGCTGCCCAGGGGCATTGTGGAAACTCCTTCTCTGGAGATATTCAAGACCCACCTGGACACCTACCTGTGCAACCTGGTGTAGGGAACCTGCTTTGGCAGGGAGGGTTGGACTCGATCTCCTGTGGTCCCTTCCAACCCCTATGATTCTATGATTTTGTTGGTTTCTACAGAATAGGGATCACAATAATAGTGATCAGATTTCCCATAGAATTCAATCATTTATACAATTGCCTCCTCATCATTTGTTAAGGATTCTGATTGCATAGTTTAGCAGCTAGTTTATTGAGCATAACTGGAGCTATAATATTAACTCTTCTAAGTAAATGCAACTCACAAGTTAGTTTTGGACTTTGTATTTTCAAACTGTATTTTGGCAGTCAAATCATTGTCTTTAAAGTATCTGTTTGTACCCATCTGTTTAGAAGCAATCACTGACCACCACACTAAAAGCCTCATTTAATAAAACTATCAGGATTTCTTGAAAAGTTCAATTTTCAAGAATACAGAATAAAAGAAATAATAAACCTAACACCTGCTGGGATACTGATGGCTGAAAAAGTTTTACAGATTTTATTCAGTTGTTGATGGGTATTTTAGGAGGTGGGCAAAAATACTTCAAAATATTTGCCATGAAGGCCCATCACTGTAATATATTTCTGCACCATAGCTGAAATATTAAGATTACTGGAGTTGAGACAGCTTTGAGAATTCCATTCCCTGGCTGAGCTAAAGTGTTCAGAATCTCTGTTCTTAAGGGAACAGAGATGATAGTAAGTTGTGAGAAACTTCTGGGCACACTGCCTACTGCTGAGATCTTTCACTATTACTCTGGTTATGAATACAGAAGTAATTGAGATTAAATAAGAAGCAGGGTCAGCCATTCATATGTTTAAAATATAAAGTTGACAATACATAGGTGGCTCTGAATTTTAAACTATGAGAAAATTCTTCAACAAATATTTGGATTCTTGAAGTACGTAAAAGTTTGAATGTAAGCACATATTTCTCATTTCTCTATCAAGGACAACCCTGTAAATAGAGTTTATGAACTGGACAAGATCCATCATAGTACTACACAACTGATGTGTAGGTATGTTCCCAATGGAATGAAGAAAACAAATGACTTGTTCAATTCTGCACTTATAAAAAATTTACTGGTGCATTTTATTCACTTTTGTGAAAGAATCCACAAATTAAAAAAAAACAGTTTTTAAAACTGTGTTAAGGGTACAAATTGTAAAAACACAACGTAGCTGTCCTTCCAGAAAATTTTATCGTAAGTGAGGATGTGAGGAGACTTTGTAACTGACTTTAGAATAGTAGCATCTCAAATGTTGTTCTCAAAACATGAACATATAGCAAAATCACTGACAGCAACAATTGAGTTAAAGTCCTCACTATGAAACACTAGAGAATCAGGCCTATTTTAAGGTGGCTTGTATACACAGTACAGCAACATCACATGGTCCCTTGAATAACAAGTTTGTATTTCAGTTTGCCACGTAATTTTAAGAATTTAATAATATTTTATACTCTCACAGTGAGAGACAGGTATATTAGAATGATAGGACAAGATATCTTTCTCTCACCTACTACAGAATTTATATAGCCATTTTTAGGACCCTTTAAAGGCATCAGGCCCTGGATACAGGCCAAATGAAACCAAATTTTTTTTCTTTTCAGAAAGTGATCATTTTCTTGTTATCACGTGGCTTGTCTTGAAAAACTGTAGATTAAAAAATCTACCAGTGATTCTCTAAAGCTGTTGGTATATAGAACACTTGCACAGAACTGTTGAAATATACTGACAAGACATCTATGTGAATATCAAAAACTGACTGTTGTGTATTGTGAGATTTGTCTTTTCCGAACAGAAAAATAGACTTTCTAATAAGAGCAGAAATGTTAAGTCTTTCACTGTAAAACAAAAATACATAAGATTTTAAATAAATGGTTTGCAGTGACATCAAAACATAGAGTAGAGGCATAGGGGTCCGCAGCAAATAGGTTTTTCAATGTTTCAAGTTGTTGTTAGTGAGCATGCATGTATTTCAGAAGTTCCTAAACATTTCTATGCTGACAAACCAGACCTATGACTGAGTGAAGCAGAAATCTTTCAACAACATAAGACACTTCAGAAATTAATTCACTCTCTGCCTCTGTAAACTACATATAAGCTGAAAGGCCAAAGACAACAAGGTTGTCTGTGCAAACAAATTCGATGTTTAACAAAAAGAGGACCCACAAAAGGTGCTTTTCCTTTTAACATAATCAGCCACTACTACATAGACATAACCACTACACCTGGACAATGTTGCATTTATCCAACAGATATTGCCCAGTAGTGAGAAGGAAATCCTGGAAAACTAAGCTTCATGCTCAGGCATCACTCCCCCAGCCTGCCATCTATTGCAAGCCAACTTTTCACACTAGGAGCTTCTGAATTGCCCTTCAAAATTAAGGTCAAGCTAACCAATTAAGAACAACTATGTAAGCATTTTATGACAAACACATTAATAGTAACTAAATTCATAATTATCAATATTACTACAATATCAGGACAATTAAACATGATAGAGCTATTATTTTAAGGCATTGTACAGTTTAGACCTACTTCACAGGTATGACAACACATGCTTCTGAGCAAGTACAGCTGATCATTAGAAACAATAATCTATAAATAAGAAAAAGTGTTTAGAGCTCAAAATATACTCAGCTCTCTGTAATAACCTTTTTTTTCTTCCAACTGTTACCTTGGAAAAATAGAAGTCTCAGATTCTTGTGCAGGTATCTTACATCTGAAACTTACAGATTTTGGTAGAGTTTCATCTCATTTAACTGAGGGAAGAATAAAGTTCATAATTCACATTTGAAGTTGCATCCATACTGGAAGAAGTAGCATTTTGTCTCTTTTACCTTTTAAAACCCTGTGAGATAGATTTTACTCTTACAATTTCGAACTTCTGTTGACGCAGAAATATTCATAAATCTATAGTTTTTGAACCATAACCGTGAAACACTCAGCCCCACCCAGTTTTAATTAGGACAGCTACAAGAAATGATTTGGTAGCTTGTGGTAATAATGGTAACGGGTAGACAGGAGGACAAGATGATCTAGTAGGTCCTTTCCAACCTTGTGATTCTATGATTACAGACTGCAATAATAACTCATTGTTGGCATCAAATAATAATAGCAAAAAAAAAAAAATCAATTCATTTGTCTTATATCTTCCTCTGTTTTACTGTAGGTATGGCAAAAGGACAGCTTTTGGACATTATTCTTAAACATTTAGTGGAACGCTTTAAGCAATCTAACTTCAGCTCAATCATTTGTTTTCCTTGAAAGACTGGAACAAACTAAATTCCATTTTCACTTTAGAAAACAAGGCTTTTGGTTTTGTCTAAACATAAGTGCATTGTTTGTTCTAATGCTTTCTCTGTCCAACTACATGCATTTTTAAGTAATTTCATTTTCCTAAGTTTTCATTGCAGTGGCTGTTTGAATCTAAAGTTCACAAAACAGCTTCTTTCTACAGTATCTGTTGCTTTCACTTGAACATCTGACGTTCTAGAGACATTCTAGAAGCAAGTGTGCCCTACATGTACATTACTGTAAGAGGTGAAGGCAACAAAATGGATAATATCAAATGGCATTGTTAACCAATATATTTTACAGATGGTGCAATTTAGAAAGATCATCAAGAAAGGAAAGAGACAATCAATACACAGGGAAATGCTCACCTATCTCCAAAGACTGAGACTCAGAGGGGGAAGCTCCACAAAGGAGTGATCACCAACAAGAGATCCTTCCCCAGTGGTGGTCAGTCCTCAAATGGATTCTAGGAGAGGTGGCGTCAGACTCCACCCCTTCCAGACACACAGGTGAATTGTCTTCACCTGTGCTCCCATGGCTGACTCAGTCCTCACCTCAGGTGATCAACCAGTGGTTCAGGCTGTGATTCAACAGTTCCCATAAAATTACCAGGAATTATTTTTGGCTGAAATACACTGTCCTATATGCTTCTTTCTTCTGAGAAAGAGAGAAGTGCCCACTCTTTGGAAGATCCACAATTTACATTATTTGATTAATATTTTATGTTAGAATGATGATTATAACAGTGTGACATTATAATATTCGATAACAAAATTCCCTGAAATTCTTTTTCTTTTATCACAGTATTATACAATGTTCTTTTATCATAGTATTATACGATGTTATTACAGGTTTCAATGATCAAAGAAGCCATCATTGTCATAGTCTGACTTGTGTAATGCATCAGAATTGCTGTATCAATTTCATAAAATATTTTCATTTGTTAAGAAATTCTTTGCCTCATTTGGTAAACTTTTTCCTAATGACTCATTACTCCAGGATTCAATACTGTACCCTACTTTTACTCCAAATACACTGAAATTCAGTTTTCAGCCACTGTGTTTATCTACTACCAGAACAAACAATTGAACTGCTCCCAGTGTAGGTACTGTGATCAACCACTAGATCAACTCCAAGTTTCAAAAAGCTGACTGAACTTCTGAGTGACCTTCCTTTGCAATGAAGTATATTTTCTGGATCACAACTTATGATTAACTCTATTTCTCATCCTTCCTAAGCAGAGATCTCTACCTTTTCTCAGTCTACATCTGATTTTCTAGTTGTCTTAAGGAGTTTATACTTCTCCCTACCCTAGCTTAGAATGATTTTGGTTAACTTTACTACTGCTGGGAAAGTGAATCTACCCTGTCTCATAACTCCTCCACAAATTCACTACTATTGAAGATCTATCCTGTAAATGGGACATACAGTCTAATTCCTGAATGTATTATCTTACCAATATGGAACCAATGAAATTATTTTCCATGTTTATTGAGACTGGATAAAAAACCCTTCATTGTTAAAGACTCCATTTATTATGCCATCATTTGCATACTCATCATTTGAAATTGCTGAAGTTATAGTAACCCAGAATTTAAGGTCGTTCTTGTCATCAGAATCTGCTAACTGGTTAGTTCAGGGCATGGATAAGCATGCCCTGGTTAAGCATGATGGAGTGTAGGGGAACTGCTGAATCACAGCCTGAGCCACTGATTGATCACCTGAGGTGAGCATTGAGTCAGCCATGGGGGCACAGGTGAAGGCAATGATACCTGTGTGATTGGAGGGGGGTGGAGCCTGGCTCCACCTCTCCCCAAGCCCCATTTAAGGGCTGGCCTCCACCAGAGAAGGATCTCTTTCTGGAGATCCCTCCCGAGTGGAGTATCTGCGAGCCTTCTTCATCTAAGGTGAGCCTTTGTCTCTTTGTATTATCTCATATATCACCTGTATAAGATCCATTTAAATATACCATCTCTCATCATTCTGTTGAGAGGATTATTCTTAAGATCTCCGGCTCTACATGGCTCTTTCATGACAGTTCTGGAAGGCCTACTTTTCCCTTCAACTGTACACTATCCAATAGTAACTAACCATTACTATCTCAGAGTTCTTTGTTACTGCTGAATTGTACTCCTATATAATGCAATAGCTAAAACTTTGTGTTGTCACATGTCATCTCTTGAATTGGTTTTGAAAAATTATAAGCAGTATGTACTATCACATGTGCTGTATTTGATTTTATACATTTGACAATAACTAATCTTTCATCGCAGATCATGAATGAAAAGGTAATGTGCTGTATCTACAAAGAATCCATGCTTAGGTTGATAAAAATGAGGAAGTTAAAGAACACGTCGACGAAGAATTATGCAGCTTATACTACTTTTTGGCTTCTGAGCTATAAATAGTTTGCTGACAGACACTTCCTGCTTTAGCTCTCACATGTTCTCTGACTGCTACATCAAAATATTTGCTATTGCTTCTCTTGGCCTCCTTTATGAAAGACTGATGAGTATGAAGAATATTTAAGTTTTATTTATGCTTTTCATTTGACACTACTTAACATCTATCATACTAGCACTTGCATCCAAACTCAGTTTGATAACTGGAGAGTGCTAATCCAGATACAAAATAGAAAAAAAACATGTATGCGCATTCTATAACAGAAACCATTTGTATTACTTCTCTCTACCAGATGAACAAGGATTTCAATGGGTCTGGAAAATCCACACCTTTTAAAAAGAAAAAGAAAGTTCTTTTTATAAGGTGAACCATAACTTCCTAATCCATTACAGAGTATAAGAATAAGGATTTCCAGCTGAGTTTCACAGCATTTGGTCCATTAGTGTGTTTCAGCTCTGTGAGTAAGAATACTGAATTTTCCTAAAATGTCTAGTTTACATTATTATAAAGAAGTCCTTTTAATCAAAAAGGTGATTTTGAGTTTCTTCTGTAGTCTGCTACACCCTGAAGGTATTTTTTTTAAATTATTAATACTGTGCACAGAAAACATTCCTCTACTTACTTCAGCACAAACTATTTATTCATTGATTCAGAGACATACTGTTGGAAGAATTGGTAAAGTTCAAGACCAGAAAACAAAATAAAATATCCAGCTGTAAATATAAAACTTTCTATCCATAAACTGCCTGAGGGGAAATAGTCAACTGTACAATTGACAGCATACACAGTAGCATCTTCTGTCAATATTAGTTGGTTCTGTTTTGCTAAAATAAAGAAATCATTTGTACTTCGTTACAGTTCCAGACCCTAAGTTAGAAATCTCAGAACACTTACTGAGAATTCGCTTATGTGTACAGATGACAGCCCTCCTACTATGCTAGGATTGTATTCAAGAAAAAAAGAGTCAAATATGTCCAATTTTCAGGTAGCAAAATGCATTTTAAGGAATATTCTAGTTTTAGCAAGTTTAAACAGATGGGTCTCAAGTAATTCCTTCATGGCGATGTTGCTAACTAACATGTTGTTAAGTATCAAAAAGTGCACTTTGGATGAACATCTGACATTTAACTAACAGACAATAACTATCACTTGTATGTTAATTAAGTACTCATCCAAAAACTAATCTAATTTGAAGTATTACTGTGTTATCTGTATTGATGTATTAACAAATTTAACTTTGTATTATAAATACATTTATTTTGCAATATACATTATAATATATTGCAATGAATAAGATTTGATATAACCAAAATACACAGACTTCTGGAGAAGGTAAATACAAAGCCCACCTTGTTCTTTAAACTGCAGTTAATAAAAATACTTCAGTTTCTCATTTGTTTCCAGGAAACATATGGAAAGTCCTAATTCATTAGACGAGTATATCTGAACTAAGATGTGAGCATTTCTGCCTACACTGCTTAGCTTTATAGAACTTTGTAAATGCAGTTATAGATTATTTCTATCCTCAATAACTGCTTTGCCTTGGTCTTCACTCGTGTTCAGGCTCCCCATGTCTGCCAGGACCTCTAGGTGGGGGTGGGAGGAGCAGATTTTGTCCCACTGTAACGGTGGAACAAGTCTGAGACCTTCTCATGAAACTGAATGTATATAAGTCCATAGGGCCAGATGTTATGCATCCCAGGGTTCTGAGAGAGATGGTTGATGTGGTTGCTGAGCTGCACTCCATAATATTTGAAAAATCACTGCTGTTGGGTGAAATCCTCAGTGACTGGAAAAAGGGAAACATTACTTCCATTTTTAAGAAAGGGAGAAAGACTGGAGGGGTCCAGGGGAGGGACACTAAGACGATCAGATGGCTGGAACATCAATCCTATGAGGAATGGTTTAGGGAAATGGGCTTGTTTGGCCTGAAGAGGAGGAGGCTCTGAGGAGATCTCATTGTAGCCTTCCAGTTCTTGATGGGAGCATATCAACAGGAGGGGGAATGACTGTTTACATGGGTTGATAGTGATAGAACAAGGGGGAATGGTTTTAAACTAAGACAGAGGAGATTTAGGTAATATGTTAGGAGGAAATTTTTCACTCAGAGGGTGGTGACACACTGGAACAGGTTGCCCAGAGAGGTTGAGGATGCCCCATCCCTGGAGACATTCAAGGCAAGGCTGGATGTGGCTCTGGGCAGCCTGGTCTAGTGGCTGGGGACGCTGCCCACATCAGGGGGATTGAAACTAGATGATCTTTGAGGTCCTTTTCAATGATTCTACGATTAACACCATTAGTTCAAAAATCATTGTACAAGTTAAGCATTTGAAAAAACGTGTCCTTCTGATGCTAAGTTCAATCAGAACAATGTGCTACCAGTTCTAGAATTACTAGAACATGGTCTAATCAATTATGCAAAGAACTCTTGTTATATTAACCCATTTTTTCAGCTGGTAAGATGGTGTTAGTCAACTACAGTCCACGTTTATCACTGTGCTACACTGATATTTGGTTTCTCATGCTGATGCAGCATTCAAGATGAGCTGACAAGTGACTCTGTAGTATATTTATACAGAATTCTGTGGCTAATGTTGCTCTAAATTGGGCATGTAATGAATGCATTACTGCAAGACAGGAAAATAAAACCTATTATAGGATAGAAATGAATCATTGCAATGGCAAATCATTTTCGAAGCTGCAGCATTTTCTCTGTTACTGCTTTGCTTTAAACTTTGGTGAAAAGCAATTACATTATTCATTCTCTTTACTTTTATTACTGGTGATTCTTATGCTAATTTTCTCTTCTGTGTTTGATTTTGAAAAGCTTTTTGGAATTTAAGATTAAATTGAATTGGTGGTAGTGCCCTGCCATCTTCACCTCCTATCTTTCTACTCCCCAACCCCCACCATCAGATCTGAAGAATTCTTAAGAGAACATACACTAAGCTACCACATTTTAAACTGCTTCTTGTTCCAGAGAAATGAGAAGCCAGGGTCGCCAAAACATCAGAAGAATCAAGTTATTTAATTTATTTGCAGGTGGTTTTTTTTTCATGTTAAGCTTTTTATTAATGCAATAGTTTGAAGAAACAGAAACTCACGGTATTTGAGAAAAATGTTTGACTTTTATTCCCTTAAATAATAGTACATTTCCTCTATTTAATTAAAAATATTATCTTGTGGTGTCTTTGCTGTTCTGTGTCAGTTGTTTATGTCAGTTTAAAACATACAGGCTATTTTTCTTGAAGTGAAGTCAGAAAACAGAATGCTCTACTTATCAAATTCAACAAAAATTCTTTCAGATTCTAATTTTTTGGTTACTTGAATTTAGACCACTTACAATTTCAGCCACAAGCCTGGAGCTACTTTTTCAACAACTCATTTTTATTTTGAGCTTTATTATGGAATTATAATTTTTGATCTCAAGTTACTGATAGGGGAAAGAATTACCTGTATACTTTGCTCATTACGTACAGCATGACATACAGTGGCGGACTCGTATGGGTTAGCACTTGATGAAAGGTTAAAATCTCTGAGACTGAAGGATGCAAATATTTCAATGCTGAGGTCTTGTATTACTTTTTCATTTGTATTCCATGAGTAGGTTTAAATTTCAAGACTTAAGAACACATGATTTTGAGCAACACCTCCTTTTACAGTCTAAAATAAAAGTGCATTTGAATGGATAATTGTGAATTATAAAATGCTCATTTTTTGTCTATAAAAACAATATGCATTAAAATACTGATTTTAATTTTAAATCTTACAGTCATCACAATCATTCTAAGTATTCTGTGGGCAGAATGTTCCTTCTACTGAATGTCATGTTAGAAACAGGGCACTGCTCTAAATCAAACTTTCCTATTTGACTCAAATTAACCAAGCCCTTTCTTTACATGACAGAGTTCTCTGATGTCCCTTTTGTTGCCAAGAGGAAAAGAAACAAGTCAGGAGAATATCTTGAAAATTGTATGTATCATGATATACAAAATAATTATAGTTCAGTGAAATTCTGCTTACAGTAAAATAAATGTATTATTATGGTGGTATAAATACATTTGACTACATGGATGTCTTTCAAATTCAAGAGAGGAGAATATAAAATCTCTTTAGTTATTGGAGTCCTGCTAAAGAAAGAAAACTTCTGTATAGAATTTTTTTTTTTTTGTAAAATACATAATAATCTTCAGTAAATTTCTAGGTAAGTTATGACTAAACTTAAACATGTAGCAACATCCAAATGTTATTACTTATCTGAGTGCTAAAGATTTAAATAAGAGGTATCACCAGACTAATGCTTACTATTTACTTATACAATTAACGGTACTGTGTTAATGTTACATATTCATTTTGGTAAAATATACTGAGAGCATTGAAAACAAATTTAAACTGAGAACTGACTGTAAACTGATTTGTAAGATGGCTCAATCAATCTGGTTTGCCAATTGAACCATAGTACACTAGCCCTGAATCATCTAATGCTTCTAACATTTTTAAAAGTAGAGAATAAAATAATTTTAATTGCAATAGATGGGACAGAATTCTTTGAAAGAACTTTAATTTTACGTAAGTCAGTAAATGTATTACTGCAAAACTTAAGAAATAACAATAATTCATCCTGAACCTGCTATAAATCTATACAAGCTAAATTTCTGTATTTACTAATAACTAGGCGTGGTAATACACTTTAAAAACTTCATTACCATAAATGATTATCTTTTAAAAATAATCTCCACTTGTGGTAAAGTTAATTTTCTACTTGTTAATCAAACTGACTTGAAATAAATATGTCAATATTTTGTCTGGAAACTATGTAGTTCGTGCAAGTCAGAGCCACAGCGCTCAGTTCTAACATCCTGTACAATGGACAACAGATAACAATGACCTCCTAAGAAAATATGAGAAGTATGCAGAAATCCCTTGAGCGCGCATGATCGGAGCTGAGGAAGACTACGGCCTTCATCACCTCGACCACCAGGAGGCAGCTAACAACACCCCAGCAACAACCGGCGCAGCCGCAGAAAGAAAGGAGGATGCGCCATGAATGCGGAAGTAAGAGACAATAGAAGGAAGGGACGCGCGGCCCTGCGCCATTGGTGGAGCGGAGACTCACGGCTGCTCAGCGCTGCTTTGCTCGTTTATTGCTTAGTCAAAAAACTGTGAATCAAATTGGCATCGATTGGTGTGTCTGCTTTCTAAAAAAATACACATCCAAGCCATTCAGTTCACATATCTTTACCTGGATGTGACTGACGGATTGGGGGAGGTTTTCATTTTATTTATTTATTTATTTATTTTTGGTTGTTTTTTCCTTCCTAACGTTCCTACAATTGCAGAATTGAGAGAAGTGCCAACAGTTAACAAATATATTCTTTCCTTGCTTTTATGAGAGATGTACACTTCCAGCATGGGAATTTGCTAATCAAGATTCTGGGAGCAAAAGTTATGCTCAGGGAAATTATATCCGTCACTAGTGATCATGTATATCCAGACAAAATGCTTGCTAGGGAGTTGCATTCTGATTTGTTGCAATTTCCATGTTTCTTTCACCCCATCTTTACAGCTGATCACACAGATTCAAGATTATGCTAACTTGCTGTTAAACACTCAGCTGTAATTAAGTAACTATCAAGACAAGAAGGATTCTATTTCAGTGTGCAAGTGTGATGAGGAGTGATGCTGCCACAGAGGTTTTTGCATGTTTCCTGAGAAACCTTTCCAATACAATTGCTTTCCTGGAAGAAGTCTGCATAATAGATCTACTATGACTGCAAGGGTGCTCTCAGTTTCCTTACTTCAGGCTGTTGAAATAACAAAGAAACAGAAATTGAGATAAAAGTTTTCCTAATGTTAGGTCAAACATGGAGGCAACATTTTCTGAAATACATAAAATTTTACAAGGAAATAGTGAAATAATTTACTTGTAAGTTTGAAAATAATCTTTGATGCAAGTAAATGTTTATAAAAATGTTCTAAAATTGAATATAGATTTGTTATCTCCTCTTGCATAACTAGTGATAGGAATAGAGGGAATGGCCTCAAGTTGCAGTGGAGGCCTGCAGTGGTGACCTCAAGTGGAGGCTCTGGTTGGATTTTAGGAAAAAAAATTTATACTGAATACTGGTTACGTGCTGGAATGGGCTTCCTGGGGAGGTGATGGAGTCACTGTCCCTGGGGAAACAGTTGTTGTACTAAGGGACATGATTTAGTGGGGAAATATTGGTGGCATGTTGACAGATAGACTAGATGATTCTGGAGGCCTCTTTCCAGCCTTGGTGATTCTATGATTTAATTTGGAAATAGATGCTTGTTTTTCTAATCTTTTCTTGGGACACTGTGTACTGCTTATGCTTGCAATGTCAATGAACTTGAGCTTTCATTCAGTTTATTTCATTAAAAAGTTAGGACAGAAAGGAAAAATCAGTTTGTTTGTTGTTGGTTTTTTTTTTATATATAGGCCTTAGGCAATTGTGTATGATTTGTTTCAGAACAGACACAACAGCAGGCTATCTGGAAAATTACAGGAACAGTGATTGCCTCCCGATCATAAAGAAGATAATTCTGTATACTTTCATTTGATGGAACTTAAATGACATATAAAATAAAATAAAAAAAAGCTGTTGAAGATATTTATCTAAAAAAACAGATGTTAGACGTTTGACTTAGCTCAAAAAATACAGCAGTTTAGGCAACACCATGGTAAGAAAGAGTTATATTTAAAATTACAAGAACTACTTACACTTAAAACACAATTTTTCTTTTGTGTATATTTACAGAATTTTTTTAAAAACCTGACTGTTTATACCAATATTAATTAAAAGACACTGTAACTGGCAATGAGCCATGGGATGAGCAAATTAAAATAGATACCCGTTCTGGTCACTGAATTATTAGAAAGGAAAGCTTAAGCTTAAGAATCCTAGTAACATCTTATTCATTATAATAAAACTTTACAGCACTAATGCCTTGATTGTATTCTATTTAAAAGCTCAATTTATTACATAATCTAGCTAATTAAAACTGCAGTTTTCCTAAACGTATTTGTTTATGGAAAACATTTATCTCCATGTAATATTATAAACTTGCTTAAAGTTTTGAAAGGGTACCTCATACAAAATTACATTCTATACCACCATATGAGTCTTAGAGCATAAGCTCCAGATAAATCTAAGAGAGAATTTTCAGCCAATAAAAATTTACAGATGGTCGGAGCTGTTGCTGAAGTACTGACCAACCATATTTCAAATATTTTATTTACACAACGCTGTATGGTTTGTGGAGGCTACATGAAATACAGCAGCACTAAAGACAGAAATAGATGAAAATCCCTTTTAAATATCTGAACTTCAGGTTTTCAAAATGTGTATAAATACAGGTAGTGTTTTTGTTTGTTTTTAATGTTAAACTAGCATTCTCAGGATATTTTCCAAGAATATGAATATATAACACTTCTTTGCAAGTTCACCACTGGCTAAAAATTCTCACTGCATACTCTCTTAAAAAATTATGAGAGCCTTGGCTAACATTTATCACCATACTGGGTAGCCCAGAGTTTTTATTATTTATGGCTGTGTTGCCGAAGAAGCATACTTGGAGAGTATTCCAGTGAACATATAACAGGAAGTGAAACTACAGATATGTAAGAAGAGCTGTGTGACCAATTCAATTTCTGGAAAGCAAGCAGGACAGTAGAAGCAAAAGTGTTTGAGAAAACTGATAAACACATGCAACTGATTCATCATCAGATAGTATTTTTAGGAAAGCTACCAAAGAGGTCTGACTACCAAAGGTAGTAAGCACCCTACTGATCTGGGGGTATTAAAAACTTAGCAGCTGCTGGGCTTTTTCTGTTTGTTGCTTTCATTTTGTCTACTTCATTAGCATTCACTGTTTGTAATTTTTATTGTTTTACTTTATTTTTTATAGCTAGATCACAACTGGGCTACGCAAAGTAAATTCCGGCTACTTTGTTTGAGATAGAAAACAATATTAAGTTTGGAGGTTTTACTTCATTTTTTAGACCAATGAAAACATTAAAGGTGCTGAAAGGGATTAAAAGAAAACAATTCTCCTTACTAGGTTTATTTTTCCTTTTTCTGACTAAAATTAGGAACACTAAAACTGCTGCTAATTTTCTGAGATGATATCACCCCATCCTTGTGACATAAAGGGACCTCATTTTTTTATTTACTGTAAGCAGCCAGATGTTGCAACTGAATAGTTTTATTTTGGTATGCAGCATTTGAGTTGCTTTCAAAGCCTATAGGGCCATTATTAACATTTCTTTCTGAAGAAGCAATTATTCCACCAATGATAGGAGTGCAGACTGAAGAACAAGGTCCTTTCCAATTTGATTGCACATGATATATTGTGTGATTTTGTTCAGCAAGGCATTCAGCCATATATTAATAAGAATTCCTGCATGTTTTTAGATCGGAACTAGGAGTGCAGTCTCAATTTTCCTATTTTAGTGTCAACAGTTTACGGGCAGGTTCGGCCTGGTTCCGTGACGATTGGTGCGGGGGACCCACGGACCCACGCCCCAGGAAAGGGGAAGGGGGAAAGGGAAAAGGGAAAAGGGAGATGGGCCTAGAAACAAAACAGCGGCAATGATCTGAGGAGGAAAACTAATTTACTAAATAGATATCAGAAAGCAAAATAGCACACTATAATACAATATAATTGGAATTAAAGCTAATAAATCAAATAAAATGAGCAAGAGAGAGTGTCCGATAAACCGAAGGCCTTACGCTAACGCTGAAGGCGAGACGGCAGCGAGCACCCACTGCTGAGTCGATCCCAAAGGAAAGAGCATGTCCCGTGACCGCAGACAGTTTTTATCTTTCCCTCTGAGCGTAAATACGTAAAACGCAAAGCATCGCAAAGTACCCTGGGGAATGTAGTTCTTCTTCTCTTCTGAGACAGGTATACCTGGAACTATCGATGATCCATGGAGCTGGAACCTTAACTCTTTAACTCTAAATGCACTACATGATGTTATGATGTGGAATACCAGTACCAAAAATCATAAAACCATGACATTTAGGAGAGGTTTACTTGTAAGAAATAAGCAAGCTCAGTCACATCTTTTCCAGGGGTGAAGAATTATATTCAGACTCAATTTATATACTATGACAAGCAGGGAGAAATTAATCTAATGAAACCATATACATAAGCAGGCATTGTAGAAGTTAATGTGTAAAAATGAACAGTCTTAAAGTTTGTTTCTCTCAAAAGCATATAGATTATCCTTCTGAAACTTTTCATTTGTAAATAGTAGTTCTGACACCAAGGGTAATTTAAACTAGGCATCATGTGCTCTCTTCTTCAAACTGTCTTTCAATGCTAGGGGCTGTACAAGCAAAGCAGAGGGTGACTACATGAGAAATTTTCAAGGGCATGAAGAATTCTTAAGGACAGAGTCTATCCAAAGTCAGTGAGAGCTAATGAGCAAGTGTACTTTAAAAAAATCTTCCTCTACTTCCCTTTTATTATGCAAGTTTCTTGCTATAGGAATAGTGCTGATCTAGAAGTTTAGCTGGGAAACAATGTGCTGATTGTATCTAGGAACTTTGTCTTAGAAATGTTCATTTCACTTGTTGATTGAAATCAAAATCAAAACCTTTACCAACATGTAAACAACTCAGACTTTGCCTTATTAGATTTCAAGATACAGACTGCAAAAGATGTCTCTTCAGAAATTTGAGTGCTCTTTTTCAGTGATATTACTTTGTTTTATTGCATATATTTATTATTGCCTGAGTAAAATTGTATAAAGTCATTTATATCTATGTTTAAAGAGGAATACAGAAGGGCACTACAAGCTCAACTTGTCTACATTATGCCTAATAACGGGCTTTTTGATGGGCAAATACTATTTTACACCAAGGTAATAGTTACAAAGAAGGAGATGATCATTGCCATTCCTCCTATTCCCCCAGGTTTCCATCAAGACCAAGGAATCACTGGCAGGACTGATCTCTGTTAACTTACAAAGTGCTTCTATAAGTGCTACCTACAACCATTATGTCTTGGAAGATGGCAAGTGAGCAAAGGGAAACAGAGGTTTTATCAAAGACTATCTGGTGAAATGTGTATCTGTACTTCCGTATTATCTACGTTCATATACTACTCTTTATAGTAAACTACTCTTCATAATTCAGGATATGATTGAAATTTTTTTTGCATTCACTGCTAAGTTCCTACACATTATCCTATGCCATTACATAAATGATATCTTAGTGAATCATAATCCAGTACATGGACTATTCTTACAAAATAAGTTTGGCACGCAGTAATCTTAAACAAATTTCAATCTCATGAATTTTTCAAGTCAGGAACTCCCTTACTAAGGATCTGTTTGCTCAAATGATTTCTATGGTTGGTCAGAGAAGTATTTTCTGTAGTTGTGATGGTACAAAAACATTATTGACATTACTTCTCTCCTGATAAATGAGTATCAGCAGGATCACACTACCTGCTAGTAAAAAGAAGCTTATACAGAAAGTATATTATTTTTATATATGCTTTGAGGAAGAACCGTGCCTATTCCCTTTGGGAACTCTTTGCTTAAGCAATTAGGATGAAACTGATCTCACCGGAAAGGGGCAGTTCAAGGTCTCTTTTTGTAGGTGTCATTTAAACTTTAGCTTGCGGAGTTATATAGGATATATATAGTAGTGATGTATGAAGTTTTCTTGCCTGCTTAACTTGTACAGTGATTTTTGAAATAATGACATTAATCATAGAATTATTAAAAAGGACCTCAAAGATCATATAGTTTCAACTCCCATGCCGTGGCCAGGGTCGTCAACCACTAGACCAGGCTACCCAGAGCCACATCCAGCCTTGCCTTGAATGTCTCCAGGGATGGGGCATCCTCAACCTCTCTGGGCAACCTGTTCCAGTGTGTCATCTCCCTTTGAGTGAAAAACTTCCTCCTACTATCTAACCTAAATCTCCCTTGTTTTGTTTAAGACTGTTCCCCTTTTCCTATCACTATCAACCCTTGTAAACAGACATCCCCCTTCCATATATATTCCCTTCAATAACTGGATAGAATTAAACAATATTGATAAAGAGAGCTTCTCTCTCATGGAAGGATGATGTTATAAAATCTTGACTATATTAGGGCTCTGTAAATTTGAAAAGTTGTCCTAATGTAGGACAAATTTCAAATAAAACCCAAAATATGTATTTGGTAACAAAATAATGCATTGTTCACTTCAAAGCCTATGTCATTGAACATTTAAATTCTGTTCCAAAATAAAACTGACTCATTAAATAAATCATTTAATGGCATTGTAATAAGTAGGTATTTTCAAATATTCTGTGAAATAACTGCACCCATTTGTATCTGATTTTTTTTTTTTTGTTTTTTGTTTTGTGGGGTGGTCAAAACTCCAACTCACTGAGCAGTTAGAAGTGTCATGACTCAGGGATGCTCAGATGACAGTTCTGAAGTCTAAATGAAATTAAGATAATTTCCTCTTTGGAGGGAAGTAACCTCTGTTATAAGCTATACTTCAATATTATATATGTTACAACTGGACATTTTTATGGAAAAAAAAAAAAGTTAGAAATAGGACTGGACATTTCAGAAATTTACTGGAAGTCTGGGTAGATTCAATGATTCCCAGTACTGCCTGTCAGGGAAACATTACAATTCATTCTTATGAGCTGTTTACTGAGAAAAAAGAAAACATTTCTAGCCTTAGAGCAATGACCATAAAAATTCTGCTTTATTTAATGCAACTGTAGCTAAAAAAATAATCAGGTGGAAAACAAATTTTTCCACTTGTTGGATTTTTGTTGTGGTTTAACCCTGATGTGCAGCTCAACTGTTTGCTTACCCTTCCCACATAAGATGGAGAAGACTTGGAAAGGTAAAAGCACAGTAATTTAGCTATTGAGATAAAAGCATTTTACTGAATAAACTAAAAGCTGCGTACACAAGAAAAGCAAGGAACGTATTCTCTATTCTCATTGTTAGGCAGATGTTCTCACATTATTGTGGGTAAGTAATGGTTTCTTGAAGATTTATTCCCTCCTGGAAATCTTTATGCAATGTCATTTTTCATTCAGATGGAAATATTATGGTAGTATTAGTGTAAGTTTTGATGCTTTACAAACGAATTTAAATAGCTTTGTCGACATCTTAAAGTGTGACTTTGAAAAGCCTAAGTGTATATAATGTAAGAACGTTTTTGTAATGAAGATTGACTTTGTTGGCTAATGAGTAACACTAAGCATATTAGGCATACAGTAAAACTCTACTGACAGGTTTTTTGTTGTTGTTGTTTGTTTGTTTTATTCCCTAAGAAAATGACAGTTATTGAAACCAGTATTGAAATTTGTTAAATCTGACACATTATTCCTTTCTGATCAACCTCACAAAATCTTATGTTTGGTAAGAATGGTTGATAGTTCATTTTGAGTCTTCTGAAGATGTAGTTGTACTGGATTCAGTCAGTATAAAAAGTAAAACTTACAGTCCCTCACTACAGATTTCAAGATAGCATGGATATTACTTGATTTAGTGGTTAAAGGTGTCTTTGGCATCCTGAGTACTTCTCCTTTCAGTAAATTTTTTATATTCTCAATTATTAACACAAAAGTACTGCTAATATGTAATACATATAATGGTGTAACTTGCTAACTATTTTCTTGGTATGGTTCTGGTAATGCTGTAAATAACAAGAATGTATCTTGAGAACTTTTATCTCTGCTGTCTCCATAGGTTTGAATCACAATGTTAGCCTTCTGATACATTCATTTCAGGTAATATTGTCCCCCTCAGAATTACTGACAGTTCTGTCACCAAAAGAAATACTGTATTCAACTTGTCTTTATAATATTCAAATATAAATACAAAGTATTTTTTATTTATATTTCACACTTTGATATCAGAGAAAGTATATTTTTTTCTAATTGGGATTTGATGCTATTTTCAGCTCATATTTCCATAAAGTCCTAACTGCTGGCTTCCTTACACTGTTTGCCTTTTGAAGCTCAGTGCACCTGCTAACAATCTCTTATTTCAAAGCTTAAATTTTCAGTCATAACTCTAATTAATTTGCATTTCTTTCACAGCTATCCATCCGCAGATTATAAAAGCTGAGCATTCTGATAGAGGATGAAACCACTAATAGTATTTATTTATATCTGCTTAGCTACAATTTTAGGAGGTTTTCTGAGAAAACCAGCAAAGATGAATTTTAATTGCAAACAAAACACAAAGGTTGAACATTGAAGCCCTATGGAGTTATTAAGCACTGCTATCCCTAATCTCTGTGATGCAGGCAGGTTTTCTTTTAAGAATGAGCTACATTCATCTTTCCGACAGCAAAACTATTAAGATATACTGCTTGTCATTTTGTGAATTCTGGGACCTGAGTTTACACTGGTCAGCATTTGCTAGTACCAAGTATGCATTTGGGAAAATGTCAAGGTAAATAATATTGCACAAAAAAGTAGTAAATTTCCACAGACAGTAATTTAAGATCACATTACTGGGTAGTTTCCCTTCTCAAAAATCTGTGCATTCACTTTCTCTTACTACAAATTCCTAGGTAAGTAACTCACTGAACTGTCAAATTTGATACGTCGAGTCTGTCAGCGCTGCTTACTCACCTCATACAATTAATAGGTATGGGAAAACTATTTGAATAAGATATACAAATTTCTTCTGATACTTCAAAGATTTGCAGGGAAAGAGTGATTACTCATATAATGTAGTTTAAAAAAAAGAATATAGGCACTCACTTGCCTACTTCAGGAGAAAAAGGAAAGTTTGCTGTTTAGCCATCTCAGCGATACACGGAGAAATAACAGAAATACTCTGATACAGTATTTCTGATATTTCTTTACATTTAACAGAACAAAATTGAGACCAGTCAGGGTGTTTCTGATAGGCCACAGGAAATTCTTACTTCTGCTCATTGTATAATTACATATATAGAAAGTGGACAGAAGTCAATAAAAATCACTTTATTAGTTTGTCAATTCGCAATACTCTCTTGATTTGTTTTTATTAGTAACATGTAATTTTACCACATTACATCTTTTTTCCCCTCTCTATTTGCAAGCCAAGTTGATTAAAAAGTAATATTAAAAAATAATCTAGTAAATTTCCAGGAGTTCTTACCAGGGCTCAGAAAGAAAGCATAAACAACTATTTTCTTCCACCACAATCTTTCTCTGTCTGCTTGTCCTACATAGAATGAGTATTTGGGCAGAAAGGGAAAGTAGTACTGCAGCTCCATACTGAAGGAAAACTACTGTGAAAAATGAAGGAATTGCAACAGATAGAGTCAACTGCTATTTGATACCCATTACACTCCCTCCTCAGTTCTAAAGGAATATTTGTTGCCCATGTGCTACATGGAAAGGCAGGCATTTCATTCAGGGCCTAAAGCGAAGAAAAAGAAAAAGAAAGTGGTGGGGGAAGATTTTAGAATTATTTTTTTCAGTATTCAGAAATCATAAGAGTGGAACAAAGATTTGTTTTTTTTTTTCTTTCCCCACAAATTCCTCTATTACTTCTTTGTAAATGAGAATTCANATGTGCTACATGGAAAGGCAGGCATTTCATTCAGGGCCTAAAGCGAAGAAAAAGAAAAAGAAAGTGGTGGGGGAAGATTTTAGAATTATTTTTTTCAGTATTCAGAAATCATAAGAGTGGAACAAAGATTTGTTTTTTTTTTTTCTTTCCCCCCAAATTCCTCTATTACTTCTTTGTAAATGAGAATTCAAAAGGGAAATAAAGTACAGTTATGTGATAACTCTCATACATTTCAGTCATTTTTTGAGTAAACAAAGCTAAGAATGAACTGATTCTTTCCCAAAGCAATATTAACCAATACTTTGTTGATTTAAACTTTCTTTTCATTCTGAATTTTTACCTGTCAAACTGTGGTGTTAATCCAGCCTCTGTTTTTGTACCTGTGAATTCAGTATGTAAACTAAACGTACAGAAGGAAACTGCTACACGTTTTTTTGTTGTTGTTGTTAAAAAAAGCTGCAAATGTTTGCTGTGTCTACATATGAATAAGCTTTGATGTCTCATTGACTGTTCTGTGAAGGATAAAGTTTTCAGTATATTAGAAAATGGGTTTATCTGCTCAGAAAGTAATGCTTCCTTGGAAACATCCAAAGAAAAACCTCATCAGAGTTCTCGGAAAACTTTGTACAGTCTAGGTAACCTGTAATTTGTGATCTAGGTAACCTGGGGTGAATGCTGTTCAAACACAGCTTCACCTTTCCTGTGCCAGTTGTGAGCTGATGAGAAGACTACAGAATATCAGAACAACTCAATTCAATCAGGAAGAAAATTAAAAACTTCAGAGAACGGATATGTAGAATTCCCCCCAAAAAAGAACTGGAGAATGCCTCTGTTTCTAAGAAGAGCAATCTGAAGACTGAGAAGCTGATCAGAAAAAAACAAACACTTGAAACCAACTGCATTATGCTCATTTCCAAGTCCCTTCAAGACCTCTGAATCTTTGTCAAAGACAAACAGTTTTTGGTTACATCAACTTGTAGTGCACTAAAACAATGCTTAATATTTATATAGCATCTCAACCAACAGATCCTGATTTCTTCACAAATTCTATGAAACAACTTTAACCATCATTTAAATGTAAAAAACAAACAAACAAGTCTGAACTGCTGACCATACCAGCCAGGAAGTGTCCTACATAGCAAACTATTTCATATCTAGATAGGATTTTATCTGTTGTTTTTACAAAGGCATCCGCCATTTGTTTTGTACTACATAGGAAAGGGCCAATGATAAGGATATTTCTTTGTAGTTAAGTAAATATGTCTAAGTTACTGCTTCTAATTGGCTAAGATAATTGTAATGAGACTTGTGATAATCAGCATCTAACTCCTGAAGAAAAGAGAATTTACGCATTCTGGAATGAGTGTACATACATTCTTTCAAGGGTCAATGATGTTATAATAACTACCCTGATTCTTACTGCAGGTTATGCAGAATAAGCTTTTCATCTGCTCATACCAGACGGTCAGATATAAAACGTGAGAAAAACTGAAGACATAAAACCAATTCTAATGTAACATGAGAGAACAGAGTTTGTAAGTTGTTTTTTTATAATGACTGAAACTCATACAGTTTTGAAAAACAAACATCTACAAAATAAAAAAAAAAAGCTACTTGTCAATTAGATGACATGGAGTTGAAAAAGTTTTATTAAAAAAAAAATCCATATGTAGTTTTCCATAAAATATAATAAATTATATATATATACAAAGGAAGTTTTTTTTTTTTCTATTCCTCACACCACAGTGACACCAAACATACTGCAGCTGAAAGAACAATAATCTTTGCTATATATTTTTTAAAACAGCAATAAGCTGTATTGCAAATATTTCAAAGTGCAATACTGGCATAGTGTCACTATTTAAAATTTGATAATAAGCAAGTTTTTGCATTCATATCATCAGCATCATTTGCAGTTGATAACATTGCTTGTTTAAAAATTAATACAAAATTGATTAATTACTTCCAGCTAAATACCAAGGTAATATGCTGCATATGGTGAAGTACATAGGTCATAATTTGATGTGGAATACACCAAAAATATATTGAACATTTGCAGTCACCTGAGAAAAAAATCACCGAACAAATAAAACACAAAAGAAAACCCAGAAAACAAACAAAAAAAATACTTTAGTGTACATTATCTTTTCATCAGGTTTAGAAGTTACCAGCATCAACTCACGAAAACGTTCTGATTGCTGGAGTAAAAAGGATTTGAAATCAAGTTGTTTCAACATTCTGAACTGATTTATACTCCTCAGATACAACTCATTTAGAAATATGAAGATTTGCTCAGAAAAAGAAATACAATCTTTCCCTTTCTGTTTATTTTTTGGTTATTATTACTTTTGCAGATATACCACAGAAAATTATAGGTGCCTGGTGGCCTATGAAAGCAGTGAAATTACTTCCGATAAATTATAAGCAATATCAGGCAAAGTACCATTACAAATATCAATAATCGCATACAGGAAGAGTTGGCCCACCCTACTGGTGAAAACGTCTCTGGCTATAGAACACTCCTACTCAGGAAACGACCCTTATCAAAAAGTCTAGCCCTTAAACGAGCCCAGGGAGGGACAGATCCAGGGCACCCCTTCTAGTCATTTGGATTGCTTGCACCTGTGCTTTATGGGCTAGCCATCCTCTCTACGAGGTGCTCAGTCAGCAGTTCAGGCCATGACCTCGCAGCTCTCTTACAATGTTATTTATCTGAAAAATGACCCAATGCTGCCTGTTAGGCAATTAAACATAACTATTTGCTTTTCAAAACTCCTATATTTTTGGCATCTAAAAAAACCAACCAACCAAATAAACAAACAAACAAAAAAAACAACAAACAGTAGTAAAGTTACAAGATCCTTAATATGTACCATATCTCTTTATATTGCCTATAGCTTACAGAAGGTAGCATGGGGTAGGGTTATGCACTACTATTTTTCAACTCAATCTCTATTGTGCCTTTAGGTCATCCTTATTTCATAGGATCTACAAATTGATTACAAAAATAAATAAAATCTATAAAGATTTAATAACACTTAATTAAGACTTCAGTATTTTTATCATGTGATTTACAAATTTTACTATAACATGAGCACAAATAAGAAGAGATGGCAAATCAAAAAAGGTCAAGAACTACTGAGAATGAATAATATCCATTTCTTCAAATAACATTGCAGGATTTGAGGCTAAGTAACAAATACTTTTGTGTGTATCCATATATAAATAAAAGTATGTGTGTATATATATGTAAGAGATTTTACTACCAATTACTTTTTTAAAAAAGGTGAGGTTTGTTCATTTTTTTGTTTTGCTTTGTTTTGTTTTGTTTTGTTTTTTTCCTCCAGTGAAGAATACAGTATGATATATGTCTGAAGTTAAAGAACAAATAGCCTACTGTTGACAAACTGTTGCTTGCATTAGTCTGTCTTCAAGGCTTAGGTTCCTTGCTTTCCTACAGAGCACACTGCGCACAGTAGCATTGTGCAATAAAGTGTCAGCATTTGCAGTGCAACCTTGGAGTGCAGCTGTTTATACTCAAGGCCCAAGCATTCCACTCACCTAGACTCTAACTGTAACTCATTGACTGATCTCCTGGCTTGATCTTTGTACTGTCTCATTTTGGTGAAATACTTTGTAATTTCAAGAAAATCTTTTCATTACCTGAAAACAGTTTTCAGTTCTTTGTCATTTTTAAAAGGAGGCGAGTTACTAAAAATTTCAACTCATTTAATACTACATATAGCATTAATTCATCAATCAGTCTAGATAATAATGGATTGAATAAATAGACTCCTTTTATTTGTGTAGTGATTAGAATTGCTAATGAAAATCAAGTGTTTCTATATCTCATCTATAAATAGTTACTAATACATATCAAGTACAGCATTTGAAAAGAAACCTTCATGATTTGGATATGAATGAATATTGTTCATTTATAGTTATCCTTTTTTATATGGCAGACTGGAGTTTTTGTTTATTTGCAGGAGTAAATATATATACATGTATCTCAGTAATAGATTTTTGAACAATAACATGCTCAGCGCTCTCAAAGTTCAGAACTCTTACCAATTACACAGTCAAGCTGACAAAAAAACAAAACAAAACAAAACTTAGAAACAGTACATTAAAAGCTTTAATCACTGTTAATCCAGATTTATTTTCCCACATACATAAACCTTCTGTTTTTAATTTATGGAAATGAAGGTATTCTGAAACAGAGAAAATCAAATTCTGCCGCCTTTGTAAGGAACCTGAGCTGGCTAAACCTTTGATACACCTTCATTTTAAGCCTTCTTCAGTAGTGAATTTTCCCAAAGATCACTGAGTGTGAAATAAAAGAAACCACAAATAGTCAAAACCCGATTTTATAACCTACAATTCATGATACCTAACGTTTTAATCAGCAGGAAAAAAAGACACTGGAAATTAAAAAAGGGACATGAAAAAATACTCAGCAACTACTCATCTGACTGGTCAGTTCATGAACTTGACCCAGTCTGTCAGGTTTGGATTTAGCTAGCATTATGGCTTTCTGAACTGCAGCAACACCAAATCTGCCCAGTTCCCCTACGCCACTGTGATTCACCTTCCATGACCAGTAGGACCTGAGAGCATCATTCTTAGAGCAGCAGCTTATGTCCCTGTATCAGCTATATGACACCATCTCCTTGCTGCGGCTCCCTTCTCTGCTATAGCCTGTGATTGTCAGAAGCTTTTCTGTCACAATCAGTAATTCCTAAAAGCAGAAGTAGTTCCCCTCTGTGAGAGGCTTTTATCCATCCAGTTACTGTACTTAGCAAAAATCATGTTAAAAAAAGAATTAAACAGAATAAACTTAGTTTTCATTAAAGTCATTCTTAATTTCAACAATTAAAGTATTGATTCATTGATAATTTTGAAGACAGTTTAAGGATATCTATCCAAATGTTGTCAGTTTAACACACTGTGTTATTTTTAAGACATAAATCTATGCCTATGTCTTTTGACTAATACAGGAAATGGTGAGTTTGATAATATGAGTTTGATAACTGGTCCATCTTGTCACTGACTGTTTTCTTGGCCAGTATCAAACAAGAAGAACTGTAACTTGCAGAGGATTAGACATAAGCAGAAACAGCACAAACCAAGGCTCAGTTATTCCACCAATAGTTGCAGTAAACATTTTATGGTGCAGATAATGCACAGTATAGTTCCTTGCCTGTCAGTTTTTTATGAAAGAGAACAGGAAGTAACAGTATCCTGCTGTTTTTTCTAAGTGATATTTTTTTGTTCTGCTTTCCACACTGCTTGCTACTGAATCCACAGTTTTTCTTCTATCTGTCTATCTTGAAGAAGTATATAAAAGCAACTGCTAAGTTCTATAACGTTATCAAAGTTCATATAGTGCATAAAGAAAGAATTACGAATGCTCTAAGGAAACCTGCAAAATACCTGTAGTAAAAATTTGTTCTTTTTTGTCACCCTTCAACAGGCAATTAAAATTTGCTCTTGAAAGTTATAGTATATTCCTTATTTCAGTTTACATAGTTTCAACTGTTAGTTATTGAAAATAACTGAAAATTACACATATTTCATATGTTGAACTTCTACATCTTTGTTTAAAACGGGGAGTCCATTCTATATAGTATTCTGTTTATTTTAAAGTGTTATAGCTTTACTTAGGAAACTTTCAGCCTTATATGTAGGGATGAAATGTATATATCTATATTTACACCAGTGTCAACGGCATAGGAGCAGCAGGTTAGCATTCACCTAAGTCATTACTCTGGAGTCTCACTGTAGTCAAGGTTGATGCATACAAAGTGCAAACAAACTCCTGAATCACCTGTGTTTATTCCTTAATCACAAAAATTTATCTGAGTACTACAGGTATGATCACAAATACACAGGTACATTTTTTTTCTCAACTGGCAACCACCATACTGAGAAGAACACAGGACTTCATGACATGATATTGCTATTGTTTAAATTGATGTGGCTATTTTTTTGTCACTATGCGTGTATTTCCATAAGGCAGTGGAAGACTGAATCTTCCTCTGAAATCAGAAAAGTTAATACTAATTCAAAGCAGTAAGATAGTTGGCTCTTAACATACTTGGTTCCCTCTTACACTGTTTATTTGTTAAGGCTCAACAACTTCTAATATCTTCTGAAAATGAAAACGCAAATCTAAGCATAACAGAACAATTCAAACATTGTTATTATAGCTGAGATGCCATATTCAGCAAGATCAATGTTCATATTAAGATGCTGTTAATGAAACACTCAGACATATGGCTAATTTATGCTTCTTAAACATCTCCTGTAGGTTAGCTACTGTGACTGTCATAAAATATATAGTTGTCTAATTTATCTAGCTAGATTAAAATCATGGTCTCATAGCATGTCAATGACAGCTTTATACTTTCGCTGTTGGTCTGCACAACAATGATACAAAATGCAATTTTGCTAACACACTTATTTAATTAAATAAAGAAAAAGGAAAAACAAGTGGAGCTGTTGTAAAACAGTAAATTCCGCTTAGAAAACTTTGAAGAGAAGTCAAATTCAATGTTTAACACATTGCCTTGGTAAAACATGGAAGTTGGGTCATCAACATCCTGACATACAGATTAATTTTTGTGAACTCTCCTAGTGAATGGGCATTACTCAGCCACAAAACAGTAACTCAGTGTAAGATACCTAAGCATTTTTTATTTTATTTTCTTAATAATTAAAAACATTTTTAATAATCTTTCTCAGCTCAAGGAACCTGTATTTAAAATGTCACCTTGAATCTTCTTTTGACATCATGAACCTTCTTAAAAATGATTCTACCTGCAATGATATAGCACTAGAACGGTTTCTTTTAAAATGTAGAAGTATTTTGAAAGCAAAAATGACAAAGCTGTTTTCTGTTATGAGTATTTAGTTCAACTCTCATATCTGATTCACAGGTTCAACAAACATATGTATACTATTAATGAACCCAGAACAATCAGTGCCCTGAGAAGACTGTAGAAGATGAATGAGTATTTTCAGGCCAGGAAGAAAGCCCATAAAAACCTCAAATCAGCAATACAAGCTTATTAACAAAATATTTCATCAGAAGAAGTCACCATAATATCTCACCACAATATCTTTCAGAACATTTTCTGCATGTTCTCCCAGTGTCTTAGTCTAGCTCTGTATTGGTCATGATTGCTATCTTTCGATGCTCTTTCAGAGACTTTTTCAGTTGTTGTACACATTTGTTGCATACTGCTGAAGAGTTTTATAGGCTGGTCAGAGATACACATACCATCTCTGTATAGAAGCAAAATATGGCCTTCTGAGGTTGACTTTGTAGAATTAGACAGTTCTGGGACATACATATAAGCAAATAAAATATTTTCCTGAAACTTGTAGGAGCATTAACCCTTGTTAATGCTAGAATTTTGAGTTTCATGTGTCTACAACAACATTGTATCTATACAATGCATCTGGATGTTGATGTTTCTCAAAGTAGTTCCCCGCTAATGGAAATAGCCACCTACTCCAGATTCAGGGATTTTGGAATTAAAAAAAGATTCGATATTCCAATTTGAAAATAAAGAGTGTGGATAAGAATGTAGTCACTTTGGGATATACTACCTAGAATGATAGATTTTGGGAACACCAGACTGCTCTGTGGCATTAGTATTCTACTCAGCCTCCCAGTCAACAACAGCAGTATAAGTGGTAGGAATACCAATGAAGCTGCAATGAAGTCTGCTTCATTTCACATTTTGGTGTTTTGAAATGAGATTTTGTCTGCTTTCAGTTAATAGGAACTTTGGAAATTGTAACTTCAGAGACATCTAGACCAAAATCAAAACTAGGAAGAATTCAAATTTTCTGTGAATCAATAATGTTTTTTTTTGTTTGTTTCTTTTTCTGTTTCTTTTTCGTTTGTTTGTTTTGTTTTGTTTTGTTTTCCTGACACCTTTGGTACCCCCATCGAAAAGACTGATGTAAACAACAAGAATAAATTTTTGTTTCAACTGGCCATAGGCAGAGCTGCAGCTTCTATGTCATTTTTGTGTCTGCATGCTAAGCAGAACAGAATTTATCAGTAACAACAAGAAATATCCTTGAGAAGCATAAGAAAATAAACTGATAAGAAATAATTCCTCCCAAAATATGAGCTCTCTTCATAAACTTCTTTGTAAATTTCAAATTTTAGGTTAAACATTTTTTTCTACCTATTTTGAATTATGCTATCTTGACTTTTGTTTTTATTGAGTGATAAACACAGAAATAACTTTCATCAACCAGTAATGTCCATTGTTTTTGTTCTTGTTTTTTCTTCTCTCTCTCTCTCTTTTTTTTTTTTTTTTGTTTTTTAATGTGTATATTTCTTTAATAAGCTAAGTGCTCTTTAATGGCAGTTTAATTTCTTGAACTGTAAAATACAACTCTTATCTAGCAGACTTTTAAACTTTCTGAATTTGAGCCACATCTTCGTTCAGTACTGGTATACAATATTGCTGATATATGTTGTCATTTACACTAGAATTTCTTACATCTTTTTATCTTTTGAAATTCTTATGTCTTGACGGCTCATCAAACAGATTTCTTGGGCCAGTTTTTCTAGCTTCTCTTCTTGAACAAGAATAATTAATTTAGTAGCAGAAGTGGATTTAAAGGCGAATTTCATTGTTTAAATAAAATACTTCCATAGTGTGTCATAACAAAATTAGTACAAACTTAATTAACAAACTTAATTAACAAACAAATCTTAATAAATGCCAAAGCAAAGAAATATAAGTTAAATAAAAATACTTAAGAAGTATCACAAGCTTCTCTGTTCTTCTTAGTATCTCTGTGAGATAAAAATCCCTGTAAATCATAAGGGGAGAAACTGAGGGCAAGCTCAGAGCAAAAAGAGAGAGTAAGTTCAGGCAGCAGACTCCTGTCCCTCAGGAAATGGTGAACTGAACACCTTAGTTTGAGCAGTCCTCTGGCAGATATCCTTCTTAACTGTAGCCTCCTGCAGATACCTTACAAATAGCCTTATGTGCAGAGTGGAGCTGGAAGGAAGGATGGCCAAGACATGCTCATGAGGATTTTTCCACTACTAGTAACCACGATACTCATAATCAACGCTGTCCAACCCCAAAACAATAAGACCAGTAAGCAGCTTTCAAAAGCTGTTTTTTTTTAAGACGCCTATCTAGACCTTTTTGTTTCTTCTTTACTTGGAGCTTCATCTGATACCACCACAAAATTGCGGAGAAGCGTTGAGGAGTATTTGAGTAAATTCCTACTGCAAAACCACGTCTTTGATTAAAACTAGGTTCTACCTTTGAGTGTCTGTGTAAGGGAAATACTTCAGGAGACAGTCCTTTAATTGCTGTCCCTCTAGTATAAGAATATATCCCACACACCTGCAATGTGTGTATGTTTCCCACTGTAAGATGGGAAATTTTATCCCATGTTTTTCTGTATCAGTGGAACACTGATACTCAAATAAGGAGAAACCAATTATTCCTCATTTTGGTATCACCAAATATTATCATACAGTCATATATTTTGCTTCAGAGGCTTTGTAGCTTGTCTAACCTATGCAGCTTTTCAACAGATCAACAGTTACATGCCTAACTTCAGAAATGCATTCTCAATGAATTCTAAAATTCTACTCTCAGAATAAAGAAATACTACTTTAATTTAAATAACTTGAGCATAGTATTTTTCTCTTGTGTTTCCAGGTTGGACATTCATGAAGCACTGACTGTTCCTAGGGTTTGGATATTAGGTTTTACCAAGAGGTCAACATAACACCTGCACAAAAAACAGTATAGTGGACCAGAGTTAGTCTGAGTTGCTGCGTGCCTAGTCCTTCTGTGGTGAGATGTAGCTCTGCCTTACTTCCCATTCAGCACTTCAGAGCCCAAGTACAGTACTTCAGTGAATTTAAGTAATGACTTTGAATATTCCTGAAAGTAAGGAGTATCTAAAGCATAGGATATGAAAATCTGTAATTAATTCTGTGGAGTTTTTATTTGTTGCATCAATTATTTTTCTTGTTACAGGCAGCTGATTATCTTTAAAAGGAATGATGCTGTCCTATTTGTAGCAGATCAAGCTTCATCATAAAAAAAGTCGATATTTTCATGTGGCCTCCAGCATAAATAGCCAATGTCATATTAAAGAAAATTATTACAGATGAATAGACGGTGTAGAATTTATTTTTCTAAGCTGCTTGAACCTGAATATATAGAGATTTGTTAAGAGGGTGGCAGTGATGCAAATCATTCAAATTGTATTTAAAATCATATGTTGAATATCCTTTTCAATTATATTATTATTCAATTATTTTTTCATATTATGTTTGATCTTTTATAGTTATCACTCAATACATGAATAAACTTTTATATGACTTCCCTTATTTTTCTGAAAGGGTATTTTTGTCTTATTGAAATCAATTCCAAAACTCCCCCTGAGCACTTGGCAAACAGATCGAGTGGAATTAATGTGCTTAATAATTGCTACAAGGATTTTATCAACCCACTAAATTGGTAATTTCCCCAATTATGTTAGTCTAGCTGAAACGTTAGCTTATTCCACATTGGAAATACCTCCTTGGAAGTTTTTACTTATTAAATAGTTTTTATTGAATTGAGTCACCATCTTTTTTTTTTTTTTTTTTCTGAAGTTCTTTATCCAAGCGTTCATTGTGTCCCTGTCATATTTCAGAGATTGACAGGATTTGGGAGGAAGCAAAAATAAACAGAAAACACTCTTCAAAAACATGGAAGTTATAAATGAACTGCTTACAGAAAGAAAAAGATGTTTTAAAAACAAAATTATCACAGGTTTTTTTTGTCTTTATAATACATAAATTCAATATACAGTTTCAGTTTTATTACCTTTCTACTATTTCCATCAAATAAATCTACCTGTGTGGAGGTTTTTCTCTGATTTTTTAAAAGATGATTTTTAAAATGAAACTTGCTTTTTATTTCAGTACAGCGTATTCTGTTTTAATATAGAATTTTTCACCCTATTGACAGTATTTTGACAAATTAATACAACTGTGGTTTTTTGCCATTTTTTTTATTACTGGATCAGTAGAGTTCAATGTAAGTATTCATAGTATTAAAACTTCCAAATTCTAGGGGAAATGGAGGTTAAATTGTACACAAAATATTTCATTGCCATTGATCTCAAAAGCAGACTGACAATATTTTTTTAAAAAGTCATCAGCTTCCACATGTAAATCTTACCGAAGTGACAAAAGATGGATTTGGTTATTTTGCCTTGCAAAGGTTATTCCTTTAAAGCTAGAAGAGTTTATCAATTTATAAAAGATTAAATGAGCCATATTTTCCTTTAGTGCCTTTTTTTGTTATTTAGGCTTGATCAGGTTATATGTGTGACTGATTATTCTGATCTCTATTGTATTCAACCTCAAAGTTACAGAATTTATTACCCATGCTAGATCATTTATGATAAAACGCTACAGCCATGTTGTACATACTTAGTTTAATGTGATAAACTGCCAAGAAGTATGGATACTAATAATGTCTAAAGATGAAATGACAAAATGCCCTGATAACATTGTCCTTCTAAACAAAATCCACCAAAATTACAGTAATAGCTTTTTTATTTAAATTTATAAATGATTTTTTTTTGCTTAATATTAAAAACAAACAAACAAAAACCTCCTTTACTTGATGTTTTCTTCTTTTGATCCAAGGAAAACATGAGAAAGGTTGCTCTATTTCTATTCGTAATTGCAGATGAAAAAGAAATTGGTAGAAACCAAGCATGACATCTTATAAACTTCTGCGTGGAATCACTCATGAAAGACTACCTTTCTCTGAAAAGCACATTTCAAAGGGTCATTATTTGGATTCTCACAGCCTCAAGCTCTTAAAACTGGTTATATTTTTATTCTGTTGATATCAATGGATCAAGCTGACACCCAGTCACAGCAGATCAATACCTCTGCTGTGCTGATGTCAAAGCTCTCCAGGAATAACTTAGAATTCTTTGTGTGGTATCCAGTGCCCAGAAGGCATAAATTCCCCCCCAGTACTAATGTTCTTTCTGCAGCTTTGACAGTCAGAAAAAAGGCAAGAATCCGTGTCAAGCTGAGACAGCACCGATGGTACAATGTTAACTAAGATCCAGTTTCCTGTGGTACAGCCTTCCAGCTGACACTTGTATGACTTATAAATTCCTACAGCACAGTCTGGTGGACTGTTTGGGGATGGTATATCTGTAAATTTGAGGAGAAACCTAGCCTGAACACTGGAATAATGAGAAGAAAGTTAATGAAGTTTCCAAAGTACAACAGAAAAATTTCTCTTTTAAAGCCTTACATTTGTATTCCACTAAACACAGAGTAGTTTTGGATTATTTTTGGAGAACTGCCTCCTGACTATGGTAATGATCTGGGGAAAGCAGAATGTTACTATACTGAGTATCATCTACAAAATTGATTCTCATAATAGAGAGATATACTGAAAAGGCTTTGAATTACTAATATTTTTTGAAACTAAAGAAGCGTCTGCTAGTTGTTCCTAGCATTGTTCTGTCAGTATTTTGAGACAATCGATCATCAGGAATTTAAAGACAGTTCTTGACTCTTTTAAGAACATGTTCGTCTTTTTCCCCTGACTCAGGTATCTACATAAAGGTAATACTAGGAGGTAGGCTGTTTTCTAAACATTTATGGCAATAAATCTTAACAAAAACCTCTTTCTCAAGAAATTATTATGATTTCTGAGTAATGTGAAAAATACAGGGTTTTTACAAACAGGTATTATATTCTCTGCACTTAGTAGGATTAGACTCTCACCACATTTTGGAAACTGAAATCCCAATATCCCATAAAATCCATGCCAAATTACATCCCTGAAGCAATGTTTTCTGATGTGGATAAGTTAGATAAATCCTACTGAACTATATGTATATTTACCAGTAAATGAAGAACAACTCAGTATCTTCACTGTAGTCCAAGACTGTTTTCAGCCAGTTTTTTAAAGTAAGGATGGTGAGGCACCAAATCAGGTTGTCCACAGAAGTGGTGGGTGCCCCATCCTTGGAGACACTCTGTCAGGTTGGACAGGGTTCTTAGCAACCTGATCAAGCTGTAGGAGTCCTTGTTCACTGCAGGGACTGGATGACCTTTAAGAGTCCTTTCCAACTCAAACAATTTTATGACCCTGTGTGATGCTGACAGCTTTATGAATGGTTTTTTAAAAAACTGTGCCCTTCTTTCTGTGCTTTCAACAGTATTGCTCTCTTTGTATCACTTCTTTGCAATGTACTTGGAGAACAATCTGTGACACATAAGTCTTTGGTCACAATTCATCATATTAAGATATGTTCTTGAAAGATGGAGAATAAGAAAGAGAAAAGGGAAGTGACACATACATTTGCGTTCTGACTTTTGTTCCCGTTCAGTGCTGGTAGGAGAATCTAACAGCTTTGTCCAAAAAGTTTGACTTCAAACTCATTTAGTATAGTACCATCCTTCTTCCATTTCCAGGAAGGGATACCTGACACTGTGATCTTGAAATTCTTATTCAAGAGAAACTACTCCTGTTTTACATTTCTTCATATATTCTTGGCATCCTATTTTCATTTTTCAGTATCATTAGAACAGCTTCAGATCTCCACTAATTCCATTTTAGTCAGTACTTGTGAGTTGTTGGTTTATAAAAATCACGGTCGTTCAAACCACCCTTTATTTTAAAATGTTATGCACACTCTAGTCTCTGTTACGGTTTTGCTTTATTTTTCTGCACTAGCATATTTTGCAGTAATTCAGTCTAATAAGAGTCAGCTCAGTTGAAATAACTTTACCAGCAATTTAATTTACTCTCATGCAGTATTTTCAGTTTCAAAGTACTTCTTTCCCCCACTCTCCCCCTTGAATTTTTTTTTTTTTGTTTCAGATGCCTTACAGCCATTCTAAACATATTTGTCAATATTTCAATGATTCTGTATACCAAAAGCTATTAATTGCAGTTGATGTTTTGTAGTATACACTGGCAACTCATCAATTTTTGATAAGTATTTCCAGTAGTCTACTCCCATTAATTCACAGGTAGTTATCTGCCCAAGGCCACCATTTATTTAAAGTCAGAGTATTGTAACACATAGGTCTGCAAGACTTTTCTCCATGTAACTCTTTTTTTCCAATAAAATTACAATTTTTTTGGTTAGTCATACAAGAACAGGGTTTTATTAATCATCACATTGAGTAGTAAGGCAAAAATTAAAATACTAGAGTATTTGATAAATAGTATTTCAGGAGTATATTTACCAAAGCGACTCGGTGCATTAGCTAAAAGTTAGAAACTTGTAGGTACTGAGGAAAATAATGGGCATGCTTTTATATTTTAAAATGATATTCTTTGAAATTACTACATCAGAAAAGAAAAAGAGAAGGAATTTGTCTTTAAGAAAAACATGTAACTCTTTTATATCATGTATGTAAAAAGGTATGTAAAAGATAACGTTACTTCTGTCAAAGATCTCATCTCATGAGCTGCATAGTTGCAGGTCTCGATCACCCAGTGATAAAGTTTCACTAGGATTACAGAACTGATAAAAGTTGATAATCGTACGTAGTTTTGTGTTCAATAAAGGGGAGAAAAGTTAATTTTGACATCAGGTAAGACAATAATAATTAGAACGTAAAAGGACAGTTTCCAAAACAAATTATTCTGAATAATCAGAAATACTGATTTTTGAAAGCAAACAATTGCACATAAAGAATGAGATCAAAACCAATGTAATTGGATCTCTTGTCTTTCCCTTTCACTTTGTGTTTTTTTGAAATCTGATTTAAATTCTATTATGAGAAATATATGAACATCATATGAAAAAATATTAAATACCTAGTCAGGTTTTATGTGTCTGTTTGTTACTTTTTGAAATCACAAGGTTAATGTCCTGTTGATTTTGAAAACATATCGTGGGTGCCCCAGTGGATGTTTTAAGTATATTAATGAGATCTCAGCTAAATCTATACACACAGAAAGCATTGGCAGAATGACAACCAAACTGATTTTGAGAAGTGTTCTCACCACAAGTTCGTAACAATGGTACAATTTATGGAAGATCTTGCTGACGTTGTAGAACTGTATTTCAATATTGGAAATACAGTATGAAAATAATTTTGAAATACAGAAATATTTTAATCAGCAGAAAACAGCTGGGGTTCCTAATCCCTATGTGGAAAAAAGAAAAAAAAAAAGAGAAAATTATTTAGAAAGCAGTTTTGATCCAAAAGTAATTTTGGACAGTACTTTTTTCATGTATTTCATTCCTCAAAATTAGAGTGAAGAACTCCTCATTCTGGTGAAATAGAAATAGATTTCTCCAGATAGCCTCAAGTAGTCATATAAAATTTAAATCCATTTATATATTTTCTTGTGAGCATATATTTGACTAAACTTGGAAGGGACCCAGGAATTTTCTCATTGAAAGAATGTCCAGAGGAGTGCCTTGATTCAGGAGCAAGAGACAGCTAAAATGGAGCATCTTGTTCTCCACTGATCCTCTAAACACACTACCAGAACAAGAAAGCACTACATTTGCACTTTGGAGAACAGAAATGATCTGTTTAAGTAGACACTGTTGAGAATTTGAGCTTTGTAAAACTGCTCAAGAAGAGCTCATTCTCGCTCCCTCCTTTGCCTGCATTAACCTGTAAGTCAGGCTTGAACTCACAACCACAGTGAAGTAGAACATACTCTTACAGGCAGAATATCAGCAAATAGTTTTACCTAAATTTAATACTTAGTACTCAAGGCTCACAAAATCTTAAACTATGTCTAATCTGGTCTAATAGAAATATCAAAGAAGTGACCATTTTTTCGTTCATTTTCCTAGCTAACTTTTCTCTGAGAGCTCTGCAGAACAGACTGTATCAATCACGTTGGACTACAATGCATCACACAGTGTACTAAGACATGACTGACTTAAACTAATACTAGTTTTCAGAACGATTTGTATTACTAAGATATGTGAGAAGCTGGAAGACCACACTCATACGTGGTAGAAAGTGACCTTGCTTGATTGGCTTATTTTAGGGAGAAACAGCACGACAACAAATACTTAAGCTACCAACTCTAACACCATTAGGTTTGATTAGGTTATTAGATGTATTGTTGCACTGATCATGTACCAAACTGATGTAACTCTTCAGATATTTGACTAGTCATAGAAAATTACCTCCTGGAATACAGCTGGTAGAAAATTCTAAGTAAAATTGAAGTGGTACTGTTTGGCAAAGAGCATGTTTCAAAAGTTTTCCTCACGTTTATAATTCCTATTTGTTGTTTTAGTACAAGCAATTGTTGGGGTCCTTGTTTGGGTCCTTCCAAATCCTGGAGCTTCTCATGTTATCACTCTCCAAAACGTTTCATTGACTGTAATGATTTAATTTTGTCTAATGAAAGTTTCTCTAAATCTCCATATGTATCATCAGTTGTCCAGTCAAGAAGGCATGACATAACTCAATTACTAACTGCAGGCATATGTCTGTGCAATGTACAATGATAAGTTCCATACAGCATGAGAAGCTTTTGAGCAAAGGTAACATTCTAACTCACATGTTTTCTGGACCATAAGAACTTAAAAAGTGTGGGGATGTGATTTTTTCATTAATCCAATAAAAATGAGGCTATTCAACATTAGAAATTTAACATGATAAAGGTATCAACAGTATGCAACGAGTAGCTCACTGCTGTTCCATCCAAATATTCACATTAACAGATAAACCACTCAGATGTTTTTTTCAAACTCATCTAAACTGAATATTAAAACTCAATTTTCCATAAACATCTGAATTTTTTTTCCTGTCAATAAAAAGATAAGTTTATCTTGAGATTAAGTAAAAATTTCATTAATAGATTTTTGCTTATTTTGTCCCACTATTACTACAGAAAATCTACATATAAGAAAAAGATAGCATTAATCTTCTATTTACCACTAAAATTAAAGAAGCAAGATCACAAAAATGAAACAATACTAGCAGTTTTTTGTGCTTTTCCTATTCACAAATCAATAAATAGTTGTAAAAAGTACAATGTGTAAGTTATTTCTAAGAGCTGTTCATTAAACTTGCCCTTTTGTAATTGAAATATTTATTTTAACAATAATTTACATTCATACACTTCATATTATGTTTATGATATCTTCAGAGCACACTTATGACCTAATATAAATTTAATTGAATTTATAGTGATCTACATTTGAAATAATTCCTTTCCCAGTGACTGTAAAAAGATTTTCTTTAAAATGCAATGATTCTATTATCAAAGGTTCAGAACGGCTTATCACAATTCCTTATTAATTTCTAGAAGCATTCTAGAAAGTTTTATTAAGAAAGAAATCATTAACACAAAGACAATAAAACAAAGAAGCAAACAAAAAATCTGAAGAAAACAGATAGTTATTCCTTCTAAACTGAAAAATGTTCAGGCAGTTAAGCTTCTCTTTCAAAGGCAGAGATAGCTGCTATGATATTCCTCTGTTGTGTGGATCAGGGACATGCCCAAAATGTACCGTAATTCTTCTGTTCTAAGATATGAACAAATTTTTCAAAAAAGATATATTTTGTTTTCTTTTCAGTTAATAGAGTTTATCTAAAACTAAATTGTAAATAACCATTTTATGAACATAAATTTAAATAAGAGCACTAACTACATGAACATAAAAGTCATTCAACCTATTTGCTCTAGTTACCCATTTAAAATTTTCTCTTACTCATGCCTCACAGAAACCAGCTGATTAAATTTTGTTGTTGCTTGTCAGCTATTTCCATGAACACTGCAATGTGCTTGAATTTCAGCCATTTTATTTGTTAATGGTTTACAGGCTGGTTCAGCCCAGTTCTATGACTAACGGAGCAAGGGGACCCACAGACCCATGCCCTGAGAAAAGGGGAAAAGGGGAAAGGGCAGAGAGATGGGCCTGAAAACAAGACAGCAGCAACAATCTGAGGAGGAAAGCTAATTTAAAAAATAAGGCATTGGAATGCGAGATAACACAATATAATACAGTTGGATTGAAGCTAATCCAATTAAAAAAGAGTCTCCAAAAACCAAAGGCCTCACTCTAATACTGAAGATGAGATGGCTAGGAAGCACTCACGCTGCAGAGATGAGCAGGAAGGGAAAAGGACCATCTTGTGACTGCAAACAGTTTTATCTTTTCCTCTGAACAGAAAACGGAAACAAAAAATTCCACTATTTATTTCTCCTTCTTTCTGAGACAGGTATCCCCAAAACTTTCAACGATCCACAGAAACGGAGCATTAACTCTTTAACACTTGGTGCTCTACATGGTGTTATGATGTGGAATACCAATAACGAAAATCATAAAACAATGACAGTATTATTATTTCTTTTCCCCATCTTGTTTATGGGGAAGCTTGAAGAAGAGCGTAAGATAGAGGTAAGATACAAAAAGCACAGAGCCACCTAATGGAAGCATATTTGTATCTAACAAGGAGTAGCTACATTGTAGTCAACAAGGAGACTATTATGACAGATTTGGAAATAAAGACTGTTCCAGCTGGCATAAGCTTGTCTGAACTGTTAGTGAATATAACATATTTGAATATATTGGCAAGATCCTGGCAACCTGGGCATCTCTTCCATGCCAAGGACACTGGAATTAGATAATCCTTAAGTTCCCTTGCAAACCAAGCCATTCTATGATTCTACGAATCTATGACACTCTTCTTAAAGACTATACTGTTTCATCTGAGTGTATCTTCAAGCACGTTTTTCCGAGACAATGAAAAAAATTTCAAAGCCTAAAGGCCAACTGCAAATTACTTCTTTCTTTTCTAAACTATTTCTAAGAATTGACATTAACAAACTTTCTCTAAAAAGTTAAGTGATCCTTGTCAAGCCCAATAAATTTTTCAGAGGAAACAGAGAAGCTTGTATGCGTGTGCACACTGTTGTTGTGCATTGATTTTAAACTGCTGGCATTCTGAGTTCACATTCTGGCATTCTGGTAGATTCACATGCAGAATGGAAAACCTGAGGTGCTTCTTTCCACTTATTTGATGATTCCCACTTGGATGACTTATTACAGCAATTACAAACATTGCAAGATTTAGGTAAATAGGAAACGAAAGTCTCGTATGATAGCTATCTTCCAAGCACAAGGTAGATGGTGTGAGCTACAGACCTGTGAAAGTCAAATTCTACTGTCAGTTACCTGCAGGCTGCATTAAAACTTCTCTGGATGAGATAACTATGTCCATTAAGAGAGACTAATCTACTAGGTGAGTTTCACAGAAGAGTGGTTAAAAAGGAGATCTTTAATTCACTATCCATTAAGTTTAGTTTCTAGTCAAAACTGCCATTTATAGATGATTGATACTTGCCAGCACACATAAATCTGATTGACAAATGTTCTGATTTGGTATACTACTCTATATTTACACTTCATACAGATTATAGGAACTGGAGAATTTATTTCAAATCAAATTCAGTATTCCTATTTACAATGGAGACAAAAAGTACACATGGATGAACTACGTAGCCCTTCATGGGGTTGAAAAAATATATAGTTTATGTTGTCAAATAATTGAATATACAGAATCTTAAGAATATAAGAACATTCAAAATTTAAGAAAATACAGTTAAGTATTATATAGAAATTTGTATGAAATAATGAAAATCACACAGAATCAAAGGAAGGAATAACATAATATTTCTTTTTTTTTTTCTTTTTCTTTTTTTTCTCTAAAGATTAGATTATTTTCCTGCGGTGACTGAAATGATAATATTATAAATACATCATAATATTAGATGTCACCCATACAAGTCCTATCTATATAAAATTATTAAGATCATACATGATCCCTTTATTTATTTGCATGAAAAGAATTACTCATGACAATATGCTATCACATACCAAGCATAACTTCAGCCCAACTCATTTGAAAGATTATTACACATCCAAACATTTCAGACTCTCGTTCTCTGAGTTTTCTGTAATACACTTAAAATACAAATAGCTTCATGCTCATCAAATGAGCAAATTTACAAATACTGTAATAGAAAGAGAGGTATTAAAGCTATTTCTAAAATGGAAAATAATTAAGATCCTGAGAATTTAGAATTGCACTGAAGTTGAAAACAATGGAAGAATGATATTCAGATCTTACTTTCTCAGAAAGAGTATGCCCAAATATTATTTTTCATAACTTAAAGAGGAATTTAATTTGAGTTTCATTTATGATTTTATCTCAGTTCACATTGAATGTGTTGTCAGTATTGGAGTGAATACTGTCAGTGTAGCTGGTACCATGGGGATGCCATAATGACAAACAATCAAAAGCATTTAAATCCTCAAAAATTTCTTCCTAAGTCTGGTACTGGCACAAAGAGAAATGGTTCCTTAGCCTAAGACAAAATTTTCTCAATCTGTTCAAGGCTGTACTAAACTGTACTGGTGAGAATTAAAGATCACAAATTGTGCCACTGTTCTCTAGCTTTAATTACGAGATAGTCAAGAATAGCATTTTCACTTCATGTAGGCTGGAACTCAGAATAAAATAACTCAGTCTTAGGTTTTTTAAGAAATCTGAACTACAACTGATTTTAAGAGAACTGTAAAAGGAATTTTTTTTAACAGAAGTGTGCCACACAGACTATAATACTATTTGAAAATGAATTAAGTATTGAAACTGAACTGTTGATGTGCCAACAACATCTGCTGTATCTTCAACAGTGATGTAACAACATGTTTATGTGATAGTTACTTGTACATAGGATGGTCTGAAAGTAATGCCTCCTATTTATTTCTGTGGAAACTACAACAGATACAAAGAACACAATAAAATTATTTGACAGAGCAAATTCTCAGCTACAAAACACAATTTATTAGTGTACTCACAACCACTGTCTATGCATTTTCACCACCAATGAATGAGAGCCTGCATGATGTGCCATTAACATCTGCCCTGGTGGAGGTGACCCTCTGTTTCACAGCTGCTATAGTGGCACTATGCTTTCATCTACTCTTTGTTCTACATAAACATTCAGCAAGTATCAAGGCATGTCAGTGGGTGCAGTTTATTCTGTGTGGAGGAATTCAGTGACACACCTTTGCTTCATACACACTTCCATGTCAGACACCATTTTGTTAGTCTGCCCCTCTTCTGCCATATGTTGTATGGCAACAAAATGTAAGAGAATGTTGGTGGGAAGGCTCAGTCTCTACTTCCATACCACCAAAATCCACCTCTGATGTTGTGGGCTAAAATAATAAAACAGGAGGCATTACTTTTGGAGCAGCCCTTAAAATGTTCTGTCAGTTTTCTGAACATGCTTTAATCTCATGTTGGCATATAGGTCTTCGGTCATCTATAAAGGCCTATTAATGCTCCCAATAGGGATTTTGTGTCTTGGAGAATCCATGTCTATATTTCTTTAGCTTCTTTCTGAATTAATAGTTCTAATTATTATTTTTTTAATTAATTAATTTTTTTTTTAATGAGCAGAACTTGAACAGAAGGGTTTGGAGAGTTCCCAGGGGGGGAAAAAAAAAGAAAAAAAAGCCTACCAAAAATGTCCTGAAACAGTTGGAATGGAAGAAATGGAAATAAATAAATCTTTTGGAAAGGATCTAGTTCATAAAACATACAGATTATTGACATTTCTCATCTAGAATGGATGTACTTGTATCCAGAACCATTTCATTCTTTTACTACATGGGAAGTTTTTGATGGAAAAATATCCAAAAAACTTACCTATATTTAGTGCACAGCTCGATGTAAGTATAGAACTCTGTTAAACTAAGAATTCAGGTACAAGAAGATAAGAGTGAATTAATCTCATTGGAATACAGATAATTTAGTCTGAATATTTGGGCTTTTCTTTACAGAGTAACAATAGAATGGCTTGGGCTTGAGGAAACCCTGCCACACACAGAGCCACCAACCACCAGATGTGTTACTAGAGCAGGTTACCCAGGGTCCCATCCAACCAGGTGTTGAACACCTCGAGGGACAGAGCATCCACAACCTCTCTTGGCAGCCTCACCACTCTCACCACTCTCTGTAAAGAATTTCCCCTGACATCCAACCTAAACCTTTCTTCCTTGAGCTGAAAGCCGTTTCCCCTTGGCCCATCACTCTCTACCCTTGTAAAAAGTTAATTCCCTCCTTCCTTTTATAATCCGTTTTTAAATTCTGAAGCACTGCTTCGAGTAATTGTGGTTCACTGGCTGCTATGTCATATACATAGAAATGAAATGTTAGCTAAGAAAATTTCGCTGTGGAGAGAAAGACATTGTGAACGAAGTGTGAAAAAGACTCGTAACATCTTTACCGTGTTTCTGAACAAATATAAAACTATTCCAACAGCATAACCATGAATAACAGGCACATGTAGAAATAAATAGATGTACTTTGTGCAATCACAGAAAAAAGCAAGATCTGAAACTCATCTTCTAAAATTTAACTTTCTGAAATCTACTGAATCAGTCAAATCTGTTTAGTATCCAGTGCTTATCTAAGGGACATAGAAGAAGGATGTTTTGTAAATAAAGGAAGTTTATAAATAGTACTTTTTTTCTTATTGGACCTCTTCTAGAGAAGTTCCAAGGCTAAGTCAAATTAAGAAAGTAATTGCAGACTGTAAGAAAATAAACATTTTTTTGTAGTAGAAAACATTTCTGTAAATTGTTAGAGCCAACTTTAACTTAATTAATTGAAGTAGTTATTCAGCATACATTAATTTAATGCCCAGAATTCAGGCAACTAATCAATAAAAATAAATTAATATTGATATTGTAGGACTTTTGCAATGTTGTATTTATAGTGCCCCTGAAGCAAGCTAAATCTTACATTAAAAGATCAATAAACTAATGCAAAGGCTAATGCTTTGCATTCAAGAAGTCTTGGTGTCAGGGGATAAAGGGAAGAAAGCTAAATATTTATTCTCGTATTTCTGATGAGATTGCAGAACTTTTTCCTCTTTCTTGTGTGATTGAATTTAGGACATTGATTACCTTTCGAGTGGAGTCCAATGACATTTTGGGTTCAGGGTTCAGTCCGCATCCATATGTTAGAAAGGGTCTTCCTTTTCCTTAATGTTTCAGCACTCAAATATGTTGATCACTAAAGAGAGTGAGAAAGCAAAACATCGTTTTAAATCATCAAGCAGATAGCTCTTTATATGCATCTAAACTCACTATTCTACTTTTAAAACAGAAGGAGAATAAAACCAAACTCCCCTCACTGAAGTAATATTAAGTGGATGCAAACACCAAGCTAAATAACATGAAGCACAAAATTCAGTAACAGCAATCTACAGTATTATGGTCCGCATCCATATTAAATGCTAGATTTTGTCCAGTAGGAAAAATATAATGTAATGTGTGGATACATTATACACACAGCAAAACCCCTTATAGTAAAGCACTATTAAATTTAGCACTTGTGTACTCAGAATGTAACTCCTATTGTTTTAGACCAGTTTTTGTTGTTGGATATTTAAATTTTTTTAAGAAACACCACAGACCTCACCGTGCTAACTCTGATGAACATTGTAATCTGTCCTTAAAAGACCACTTCTTTTTTAATAAAGTCTTAAAATTCCTGACAAAATAATTTAATTCAAGAGAAGAATAGTTTTTGTTCAAACTCCCAATATTTTGACAAAATATAAGAGCTGATTTTGTTTCCAAATGTTTGCACTGAAATTAAGATTGATGAATAGCTTTAGAACAAAATAACTTTGAGTTAGATGCAATAGCTTTTAATTGCTTCATTTAAATTCTTAAGCATTTCAATTTTATATTCATTCAGGGTTTTGCATAATTAATTTGCAGATTTCTAGAATGCATTAGGATGAAACTTTTAAATATATGGATGGTTATTAATGGATTATATATTATTCATTATTTTTGATTGTCATTATATACTGCATTGAGTGCTTCTGAACCAATACTAAATTCAACATCATCCTCTGAATTCAAAAGCAAAATGCATTCTCAGTGATAATTTACTGAAACAGAGAAGGCTTCATGTGTCATTTCCTAACAAATACTCTGTAACAAAGTGTTAAAATTTGTTAATGTCACACTTTCCTTTTCTCTGTGAGACAACAAGATTGCCCAGGCAAAAATGAATGTCAGTTAGTCAGCCTTTTCCAAGAAGAAAACACCAGGCTCATCTGGGCTAGTTCAACAATAATAGACAATGAAATTCTCAAAGCTCAAATTTACTAAGTGATATTTTTTAACATTCATAGGCTGTCAGAATGCCAGGGTAGAGATGTCCTTTTTTATTAAAAACTAAACAAACATAACAGAGAACATGTATGAGATGATGACCTCGGAAAAATGCTGATATATACTGAAGCAAGAAGAGAAAAAAATGTTGTCTGAACTAAAGGCCAGAAGAGCTCTGCCAAATGATACTTACAGCAGGTGACACATATTCATGAACAATTCTTATCAGCTAGAATTGAAGCATTCTGTAAATCTCTTTCTTTCTTTTACTTTTTTAACCCTTAAGCTTTATACCAGTATTAATCATTACTACTCTGCATATAAAATAAATAAACAAATATTCTGAGCAGCAGTCTGAAAGATTAAAAATATAAAGAAGACACAAGGTCACTTTAAATGTGAGAAAAACTGAAAAGTGTTAAAAATTCTTAGTAATACTTATTGATGACTGCTGAGTACCAGCAAATTGTGAAGCACTCACAAAGAGGACTCTTATTTCCAAATGTGTTGGTGACACCATTCTGAAGGGAGAACTGTAGACATGCATAGGTGGACATACATTGATAACAGTATAGAAAAATCTCAGAGATTGCTTAAGTGCTGTTTTTTCAGTTTATATTATTTCCTATAGCTATTTGTACAGGTGTGGCTAGGATAAAGTTAATTTTTTCACAGTAAATCTCTAAGCACTTACACAGCATCAGGATCTTCTCTTTCTCACACTCTCTAACCCAGTTATAACTAGGCTGAGGCAGTGCAGGGAGCTGGGAGGGAGTACAGTTGATGAATCTAACCTGAACTATGAGCGGTGTCATACACAAAAAGATCAGGGAAAGGGGAAGTGGAAGCTGTTCATTGTTATTGTGCTCGCCTTCCCAAGTAACCACTATGAGTACTGAGGCCTGGTTTTCCAGACAGTGGCTAAGCATCTGCCTGTCTGTGGGGACTATAAATTCCTCATCTTACTCTTTGTCTACATGCATCTTTTCTTCATAAATTAAACTGTCTTCATCATGAACCATGATTTTTTTTTTTTCACTTTTACTCTTCTAGTTTTTTCTCCATCCTTCTGAGGAACAAGTGAAAATAGCTGTATGGATGCTTCAGTTCTGGTCAGTGCCAACTCATTACACTTTTTCAAATGCAAATTTTTTTACACCTCTAGTACTGTGTGCGCCTATGAAAGGAAAATGAATTTTTATTGCATCAGACATGAGCAAGTTGGAACTGGTTGTTAAGCTGTTCCAAGCATCGTGTTGCATAAAGGCAACAATTTTGTTTTCTGTCTGAATCAAACAGATCTGTTAGGCATCTCAAGCTGAAATGACAGAAACCTCCTATGTTAGTACTAATCCTTCCTTGTCTAATCCTAAACTGAGCAAACTTCACAAGTTGTGCAGGGATGTAGTAATGGATGGTCTAAATCAACTTAGAGAATAATGCACCTAAAAACTAGAATAAATCATGTCAGAAACAGAAGAAGATTTCTCTGTACCACTGTTTTGTTTAGAATGCTGTATCTTGTGTGGACCATATTATCATATGAAAAATCATCTTTGATTTAATGCTAAGGCAGTCATATTTAGTTTTTCATATTCAGCTAAGCAGATCATATTTACAACAGGTGAGCTTACATTAAAAATGAGAGGAAGGAAAGGAACAGAACAGGATATAGTTTATAACATTCCCTAGAGATCAACAGGTCTTCAGAAAATCCCTCTTCTGGCCTATATTTTATTTTTACCTAAGCACTCAGATATACAGGCAAAAATTGATCTCATTTAATTCTGATGAAATAAAAATAATGGAAATGAAACCCAGCAAGCTGCTGAGAGACAGCCAGAAGACCCAAGCCTTACAGCTACTTAACATTTATGGCTTTATTAAAAATGCATTGAAGTAAGGGTTAAAGGCAGATAGACAACAAGTAGAGGAAAAAAAATTATTTTTTTTTTTGAAAAGGATATGCCTTTAGCTGATGTTTTCAGGCTCTCAATTAAATGACAAGAGGATATGTAGAAATTATCCCTTCCACTACAGTAATACGGAAAAAGATGGGCACTGAAATAGAATGTCAGTATAAGAAGTACACTAGCATGACTTTTTAAAGTGTTAATGAGAGAGTAAGGTGTTGATGCCCAAACAAGCATCACAATCAGCAGTATTTTGTAATCCTATAATAACACACAATCTCTAATGAATGGGGAATTCTATTTGTGTGGATAGTTTTAAGTTCCCAGTTTTCTCTTCTAGATAGTGGCCAAATCTTTCCATGAGCGGTCACTTTCTAGCTGATCAATCAAGCAATTATTCATGTACGTAATCAAACTAAGTAGTCTTTCAGAACTTCAATCTCCTTCCTTGTGAATTATGGCCTCGGTGCTTTGGCTGCAATGAAAGACTTTCAATCATGAAGAACTTTAGCAGCCTTATATTTCCACTACTGAAAACATTCTGGTACTTTTTAAACTTCTATTTTTACTTATTTTCCTCCTTTTGACACCACCTCTCACATTTTCAGTTTCTGTACTCCAGTCTCTTAATTATATTTTGGAGAAGTGAAGATAAAATGGGTTTTGCAGTCCTTGAAACAATTTTCTTCTATAGGGATAACCAGGGGAACCATGTGGACAGTAAAAATAACCAAGAATAAAATTAAAATAACCTAAGTGTTACTCCAGTTCTTTGTTTGCTCAGACTGAACTTCTCACAAAGCAGTGTTTTACACTGAAGAAACAAACACAAACGTATTGAGTGAAAAATGGTGTCATATAAATACCAAAGTGAATTAGGTATCACGTGTGTTTTGAAACTGTGAGTTCATTTTTCCTACCAGTTTAATCTATATTTCTTCCTATTCCACTTTCAAGAAGTCTGCTGCTGAATGCCAGTAAAAAGCATAAACTGAAATTTTATTGTACATTCAGCTTTTGTTCGTGAAATATGCTCTAGCCTCAAAATGCCAGACATTCTCAAAGCACTTGCTGCTGGATTACACTGTCTTGGCTAGTCACACTATGATAGTTCTTCATTCCAGCCTCCATTGATTGATTTCACTGTGTTGATAGAAAGCTATAACACAGACTCCTCTCCTGTCTTGTCCAAACTTAGTTTTCTAATAAATTTATACAGTTTGCAAAGGTGTACATACCAAACTGCTATGCCCTCATGACTGAGGAAAAGAAGGACCTACTGAAAATACCACCTATAGCATTTGATCCCACATGGGAGGGAAGCTACTACCTCATATCCGTGAATTACAAATAGCTCAGTAGTAATTAAATTTTGCACATAATACATTCATCACCTATCTAAAAGGAGCTTTCTTTCAGCCTCAGTCTGGGAGAACATGTGGATGAAAAACAACTTTCTTACAGGTGGATTGGCTCCTAATTTTCCAGGTAAAATGTATTACTGCTGCTCTTGTAAACGTGTAGTCTATTACAGCAGGTAATGAAAAATCCATCTGTCCATGGCTGTAAACTCCAGTGAAAGCAGTCTTGTGTAGAAGTTCCTACTCTCCCACTGGATGCAATAATAAAAATCCTTCCTAAATATTTATTGATTATCCAAAATAAAGGGAGTCAGAGAGACCAAGTGCACTCTACAGAAGCAGATCACTCATTTAAATAAGGCATTCTGCTAAAAGACAATTGCTTATTTTTCAGAGGATTACACAGGAGCTTAACTGTAATGTCCAATCAAATGATTATGAACTAACAGACAGCAGTCTTCTCTTAAATATCCATTCTAAGTGTATAGCTGTTGGCATCAAGTCAAATACTAGCAAGTAAGTCAGTTAAAGGAATCAGCCTGAGATTAAACATACAGAACAGAATCTGTATTCAAAAAGTACATAAAAGTAGAAAAATAAATTCTTTTTAATGTTAACAAAAGATAATTCTTAATTAAGATTTATTTGTAAATATATATATATAACAGGTGATGTGTAACAGCCTACTTACCCCCCAGAAAGTAATACTACGAATATTCTCACATCATGCAAGCTCTCAATTATTATAGCAACAGTTGGCTCACAGAGCCATCTTGACTGCTAAAAATCTTGTAAGAATGAAAATATATTAAGAAAGAAAATACTAGCAAATTATACAACCTTCTGAAATAAAGGGAAAAAACAAAATATCGGCCTAGTTCGTCAGTTCTACTGTACTTAACCTGTACTTTGACTTCAGAATTAGGTTATACACATTGTATTTTACTATAAACTGTCTTAAACCAGTTGTATATCTAGAGAAGAGGACCGGTAAGATAAAGCTAAGTATTAAAATCTTTTTATATAGTTTTAATGTTGATCTTGCTGGCTCTATTTATTTTATTTTTTTCCCCTCTCTTTTTCAAGTACTGTCATATCCATCATCATCTGGATGAACCTCTATGAACCTTTCAAGTATGGAATTGAAGCCAGGATGCACTAAGTCTGCACTTAGAGCCAACGCTTATTTAGCTACAGCAAAGAGACAACTCTGGCTGCGGGTGAACAGAACTGGCAAAGTTCCACCACTAATATCTCCCTGAACAGTATGTTGAAGAGTAAACTCAGAGCTAAGTTTAACTATGAAGCTACTCTAAGAAATAATGTGGGACTAAAAATTAGATAATGAGGAATCTTCTTTTGTCTTTGCATACAAAAGGGAAAGTCTGCTAGTTTTCTCTTGCAAACACATAAATTCCTGATACATAGTTTTGCACGGACCATGATGAGAATGACTTACATGAGATATGGAAAATGCTGATAGCACTTCTTTACATTTGAAAGTCACTGAGATAAATAGAGTTGCAGGAAAGAAATTAGATATATCAAAGAATATGAGAATTGCATGTTTGCAGAGCCAAATACCTCAAGTAGTTTAGAGATCAAAACCAATTAATTCTGTAACAGTATTCCTAGAGAGATAATGTCTGTATTCTTGGTCCAGTTGTGAAGCAATGATGCAAAAACAATTTGGGTCAACAACTGCTATGCATAGGCAAAACTTGAGTAAATTAAGAACAGGTAAGTTCTGCCAGTGTTGCCATTTATGTTGTGCTGGGTCTCATGTTTAAATGATCTAACATATAAACAAAATATGCACTATAAAGAAAAAATGAATGACAATGAAATAATCACTAGGTCACTACTGAGAAGAAACAAGGGAAAAAAAGATAGGCAAAGCCTCTAGTAAAGAGAAATTATCAGTGGGAATTCTGAATTGATCTTGTTATGTTAGATAAGGTATTCTGCAGACTTCAGATGCAGTACTACTGTAAATCTGCATAGGCAGCAATATAATGATAAAACTGTTACAAGTTAAGTCTTTATACAAAAGTATCTCACAGTTTCCCCAGAAGACTTCTGGCTCCATGTAGAACTCTTCACCTATAGTTCTTGGATAAAATTCTGACAGAATATTAAAAATAGATAAGGCTTTTGATGACTGATAAGCAGAGAGAGATTTGCTTTGCAATACATTTATTTTGCACCACTAATGAGGTTTTTTCTTTCCCCCTCACATTTATGGTCTTTTTTTTCTTTTTTTTTTTTGTGTGTGTGTGTGTGTTTTCATGAATGAAAAGCAGCATATCAAAGTCAGTTGTAAACATAGGACTGTTCTAAAGGTTATTCAGAACTTGAAATCAAGTTTGGGATTCAGAAATAGCAGCTGAAAACTAAATATTCAGATGATGTATTTTATAAATTATCTTCCTTCTACATGTAATCTAAAAGCAATCAAACAATGACAACAACAACAAAACCAACAATGTAATATACAGAAATACACATTTGTTTATCTTGTACTCATATTCTATAGGATGCTTAAGAGTAATCTGTACTACAAATGTCATGAGATCCTTCCCCTATAATTAGGTGTAAGCCATACTCTTAGCCAGGTAGCTTTTCTGGGAACTGTTCAAATCTAGTGAGAATCTTCAAAAATATACCAAAGTTATTTGAAGCGACATGTTAGCAACATGAAATTGAGAAAAAAGGCTTCATTTTCCTTCCACACATTACAGTAAACATCTTTAACAGTAAAGAGTCACCACACATTTTTGAAATAGGCTTGTGGCTTTACACTAAAAACCTTACCATCTGTTCTACACTAATTAAGAATGCAAAAAGAACACATTTCACAGTTACATCAGCACATAGTAAGATTAAACTGTTTAAATGACTAGGTAAAAGCTTCCCATGCTCGTAGAACAATATTTCCAGCAGTGTTTCCCATGTTTATGACATAAATAAGGAAAAATTATACCTTAGATATCATAAAAGCTTTACAGCTCCTAAATACTTACTTGTATCAGCTATTAAAAAAAATTATATATAAGCTTAAGGCTGCAATACCCAGAGCAGTCATTTTCAAATCAAATCTAAATGTTAAATATGCATTTAAACTTATTCATTTGCTTAGACACCTGGTCTCTGTGAATGCATTCTCAGTAATTTCCCATATAAGAAATACTGTAAATGCTGAGGTAATGTTCTGAAAGGAACAGCTGGGATTACTTGATTGTTATACCTAAATCATTGCCTGCAGTTGAGCAGTAACTCCACTGCTGACTCTGAAGGGTACTGTTCAAATCTAAACAATACTGACTACAATCTGAAACTATTTACAAAATGTTTTTAGTGCTATGTTTGGTATTAACTCACTGGAACAATTTATACTATTTTCAGATTCGCTAACTTAACTGTAGTTTTGTCAGTTTGTTCTTTTGAATTCAGAGCAGGAACTCAGCACAAAGATGAAGAAACAGTATGAAGAACAGCTTAAATTTATTTAAACATAAAACCACTAACTAGGGTAACAGAATCCACGCAACAGTACCATAGCTACCTTAGCTAACATGGAAACTTAACTGCTGGCAATGAACCTCAATCACTTTTACTAAGTTAGTACTTTTACTAATATCTGGGAAATTTCATAGGTCAGAAAATGACACCTGGCTGGCGATAGTCATGAAATGAGATATTCATTTTAGAAGAGTAAAGTTATGTCTGAATCTGAAGAAAATCACAAAAGCAAAACATAACAGATGAAATATAAACAGAGAAAATAAAGAGCCAATCAAAAGAACAGAAATATATATATATGTGTGAAACGCAGTCAGATTGTAATGCAAAAGACGCAAAACTGTTATAGAAAAAGGAGCCAAGCACAAGAATTGCTTGTCTTCTAGTAAGGATGAGATACCATGAGATTCTGCAACAAAGCATCAATGTATCTACCAGGCTTCCACAAATTGTTGCAGATTCAGATTATTTAAGGACCAGCTATGGTTTCTACATGTAAAAGGATTCATAAGCTGCATAAAATGATCCAGAATTCTGACTATAAAACAGTACCAAGATATGTAGATGATTAATAGACATGAAAAAATAATTTTTGAAATTACTCCTAAAAGAAAATGTTGCATAACCTGGCACTCCATGTTACAAGCACTGTATTGTAGTTGGAAGGAATTTTCATGTTCTGATGTTTCTTCAGATTTTATAACAACGCGTTGCTTTAAGAACATAACTTGTCTTTAAAACAAACAAACAAACAAAAAACCCCAACAAACCACAGTACTCAGAGTAAAGGAGTAAAGTCACAACTGCACCTTTCTGAAGGATCTTTGATCAAAGTTTTGTACCAACGCTGCTCTTATGTTTCACCATAGTTAAACACGGTGCTTTTCCATCTCCTTGCAACGTGCGTGTAGGTTTCTGCTTTCAGTCTTTATGTATTTTCCCCAGACTCCAAACTTGGACAGAGCACGTAGTCGTGCAGGCCTGTTATTACGTGTGATCACGAAGCCTGGACCATCGCGATTATTCACTCGCTTAATGTTAGCCTGCTGCAGTTACAAAATGTGATTTAACTCAGGCATCTCCCATTGAGCCCTAAGAACTGTATTTCATGCTGTGGTTGAGCTAAACCCTTGGACACAGGCAGCGGGACGTGCTCCCGGCACAGCTCAGCCGTCGTAGTGCAGTCCTTCGCGAGGAATGTGGCTGTACCCCCACCCCACTGACTCACCCGCTACCATTAGTTGAGGAGCATTGAAAAATACACCTCCCCCCACCAGGCCGGCTCCAACTCAGCAGCCCTGTCAGAGAAACTGCCCACAGGGCTTTAGCGGCGCAATTCATAGAACTGATTGTGTTGGAAGGGACATTAAAGATCTTTTCTCCAGCGGGTCCACTCCGAAACCTTAGAACTTTTGTAAGAGGAGGGAGACCCAAGAATAACTCACCAAACACAGCTGACGGCAGGCAGCAGCAGGCGTTAAGCGCAATTATCGCCGTAGCACCTGAATTAGCGCCCAGCTGAGGCAAGCCTGGGGGTGGGTTGTTTTTCCCGAAGTTTCTCCGCGTGACGGTACTTCCATGGGGCGGAAAGGTGCGCGCGGGGTTGAGCGTGAGGTGGTGCTCTCGAGTTTCCCGTCCCGGCGGCTGCGCGGGTCGGAGTTTGCTCTCACATCGGTGGGCTCCAGCCCTCAAGAAGTGGCATACCTTTCTCAGAGAACATAAGTAGGTCGGTTTTTGCCTTGCTTTTGTTGTTGTAAGATGCTGTGAGCATCTCTCTCTGTTAGGTAGGGTTGCTTTGCTTTCTGTGTGTCCCTGATCGGGCCGTACACACCGGGCTGCCTCGGGTTGGCAGAGAAGGGTTAGTTTTGCTGCTCGTCCTGATGGTGGAGGCATAACTGCTTTCCTTAGTCTCTTTCTATTTAATATATTGCTCAGCAGGATGCTAAGGAAACAAATTGCTACCACTAACGCGTGTTTCTGTTGTCTAAGAAAACAAATTCATGATACTGTTTTTATTGGAGCCCAAAATCCCTTAAGGGAGTGGGATGGACTTAAAGGCGCTATTAAAATTATTGCTAGGAAACGAAATTTGATTAAAAAAGCAGCAGTGAAGCCGCTTAACAAAAACATTCCGGTGAAATAATTATGTTTCAGGTCACTAATAGAGTTCCACGTCCTCCTTTATGTAAGATACTGCAATATTTCTGACAGCTGTTAAACGAAAAGATCTTCCCAGTTGGTAAATACTTGTCCTTTCTGTAAGGTGAAAGGAAATTACTGTCACGAAATAGTGCTACATTGTTTTAGTGTATATTTTTATATATGTATTTTGAAATGTTTCACAGTACTCAACTCAGGAACTTGTGGAAATGTTCGTTGTTTTCTCACCGTTTCATTCCAAAAGCTTCTAAATCAGACTCTAAATGTGTGTTGTTAGGTGCCATTAGTTGCCAGCGTTCAATGTTCCGGTACTTCCCGCCTGCTTTTAGGATTTACTTCAGCAGAAATTTGCGAAGAGACAAAAGAAATGCTGGTAGTGTTAGCTTGATTGCTACAGGAGTCACCTGAGCCTCCAGGAAGGCAGTCTTTCATGACTAACGATGTAAGATAAGAAACCTAAGTGTTTAAGGTGGCCTTCTTTTTCTAGTCTCTTTTTTTTTTTTCTTCCTGTGTGTATTTGTAAGAGTCATGCTCACGTTATACACCTTGAGCTACAGGTGGGCAATTATCATTGCAGGTTCTCCTACCGGTTTTCAGAATTGTCTTCCTGAAGTGCTGTAAAATGAAAGCACTGTAAGTTCTAAAAAAATTGTGACTGAGAAATAGAAATCTCTGGGACAGTAGTGCATCTGGAATAGTTTTGGTTCGTTGGTTTCTTTTTTCGTTTTGTAGCAACCAAGGTAATGGCTTGCCATTTACACTCTTCTGGCGGAAACCAGCACATCTATAAACAGGCATCAAATGGTTTATCGGGCAAATAACTGCCCTTCCTATGACAAGTAGTAATCTGTCATAAAATACTGTTACTGTCTTCATAAAGAAAAGTCTCAGCTGCTGGTCATGTTTGTGTAATTAACGATTGTTGCATCAACTATAAAAGTCTCAATGTTAATACCCGAATTAGATTGGTTTTTATATTATTATGCTCCCTTTCAGATGTGGCAAATCTACTTATGTTTTATTATACTGATTCTTTGTTATGATCAGATCAAGTTTTTGCAGAAATATTTGATTGTTTTCTACCTTCTTAGCTTATGTGATTGATTGGTATCATTTTTTTCTTTTTGTCTATTACAACCTACTATTTTTAACTGTATGCCATTATCAATAATACTAAAAATGGGATAAACTAGAATGCTGAAATGCAATACCTCTTTTGCTTCCATTATCTATTAAAATTGATGTGTTTGAAAGAAGATGTGGTTTATTTTGCACTTCAGTAAGCCTGCTTAAAAGTGGTTGAGCAATAGTAATACTTGGGTAAAGTCCTTCCCTTAAGGGAGTCTGCTCTCCTCAATGTGAATGTTGTGCATGTCCCTGAAATGTTCTGCTTTTTACTCTCTGTATGCATTTAAGTTTGAGTGTTTCATAAGAATGGTGGAGGAATATTAAGAGAAAGTAGTTTAAAGTCAAACTATAGAGAAGGTGCATTCATGGTTCACTGATAACTTATCATGCAAATTATTGTGGGATCAGTAAACTTAGTTGTTCTGTTCCAATTTCTGAAGTGGAACTTTTGTTCCTTCAGAGACTTTCACTTTTTTTTTGTTGTTGTTGAGAAACATACAACATATGCAGATATCTATGAAGGGAGTACATTTTAGATAGCAAGTATTTACAGGCTAAATTTATATGATGTTTTTTGTTATAAATGTTTTGTTATAAACCTTTCATATTTATCCAAGAATATGGAAGAGTTGAATGAAATAAAAGCTATAAAAAAATTAATCAGTTCATCTATCCTTGTCTGTATCATGAGCATTGCCTGTAGCACTGTAATTATCTCATGCATAAAAATCTTGCATTCAGATAATTACACACTTATTCAACCCCATATAATGCATAAGACTATCACGATTAAATTATAGGAATAGATTAAATACTAAATGTATACTTCTAAAAGATTTGGCTAGCTCTATACGGGACATTTTATTATGCTTTCAAATGAATAAAATAACTTCTCCATTACAAATACATCTGCATAATTGCTTACTGCTATTAGCTGTATTTCTTCTACAGAGCTGATGATTATAGAGTCCCCATACTTTAAAGTTTTTTCACAGTTTAAAAGAAGAAAATTTTACATGGTCTTAGTCCTATTTTGATCGCTGGTAGGGTTTAGACAGTTCCTTTTAGGATCAGTAGGCAAGTTAGAATGTGTCCATGAGGTATATTTCTTCCTTGAGTCAATTGGCACTGACTTTTCCTATAAAGAAGCTTTTTTTTTTTGCTTTTTTCTTTAATTTTGTGTTCATAATTTGTCCTCTCTTACTACTACTACTGCTTATTAATCCAGGAATATATCTTTACATTAGGCAAAGTGCAATAAGATGAACATATATGATTTCTTTGCTAATTAACTTGTTAGTTGTAATGTGAATATTTATGAACTAATTACAAGGTAATATGTAGTTGCTTTTTTTCCTGGAATTTCTTATTAAGAAAGAATAATACTTTGAAAATTGGATGCGCAACATACAGTTGTGGCTTAGTCGTGGTGACTTGTGCTTCACTTATCTTTGTTCTTCTAAGTTAATTATTGGAGGTAGTTATTCATATTGCTTACTAGGCTGCTTACTGTATAATGGGCTCTTGTATACCATTTAACATTTTTCTTACATTCAGGTTTACAATATATGTTAATTTCAAAGGGGAAGAATATATTGTAGGAAATGTAGATGTAGAGGAAGGGAATTAAAACTGACTTTCAAAGTTGTGGCTAGATCATCCACTAGTCATTGTATTTTGTAATGTGAAATATACAGGGGTTCCGTCCTTTGCTGTTATAGTTCAATGTGACGAAGGCCTAATGAGTTAAAGGGAAGCCAGAGAATGGAAGTGGAAAAACTTTGTTTCCTTATTTAAGTTTATATTCTGTGTTCATATTTTCTGTTCAGATGGCAACACATCTTGCCACTGTGTTGGATTTTTTTTTTTTGAATCTGAAAGGATTTTTCATAGCTAACCTTAGGTTTCCTTGGGTGCCTCTCTTTTATTACATTTCCTTTTATTTTATTTTTTCATTTACCATCTAGCATCATTACCAGGTTAGATCTGTTCTCTCCATTTACAGTGAGAAGGAAAATGTAATTATTTTCAAATTTCTCAAATTTGAAATTAAGACTTCTGTCCTGCAAATAAATGCATCTTAGTTAAGAAGAGAGAAATTATGGAGGGAGAAAAGCAGTTAGCAGTAGACTAAACTGTCTGTAGTGAAGTAAGAATGTTAAAAGTACATTCAATGAATTTATAATTTTTCTTAATTCTGTTTGTTTCACACAGTTCTGTTCATTAAAGTTCCTGTGTGGCCACATTGCACAAAGGGTCTATTAACCTGTGTAATGAAACAAGCCAGATTATGTTGAACGAGTTTTTGTTCCTGCTGAAACTTAACGTTCTTTCACAGCTGTTTCTAGTTGTCACATCTGAGATGCTAACATGGCAATGAAAATCAAGTGAAATATTTCCTTGGTTTTGCAAGTGTTTGCTCTGTTATTTTCCCCTGAGCACTGTTAAGCTCAGTTAGATGGCTAATATTATTGAGCTTATTTCTTGACACATCAACAAAGCCTCTGGTGCCAGGGCTGTGATAAGGACACCCTACCATTTACTGAGGTATCTATAATTTCTGTTGAAATGTTTCAAAAGACTTAATTTCTATGAGTAGAATTGTGTATTTATTTTTAATTTCTCATTAAAGATCAATACATCTAACTGACTTTCTCTAAATCAAGTGTGAGCCCCGTTCCAAGGACTTAAGTGAACTAAAAAAATGTATGGGACCCCTTTTTGTACCTTTATTTAGAACACGCTTCACCTTCAAAGCTTATGCTCTGTATGGTCCCAGTTCTAATGGGGAAAAAAAGTTAAAAATCTCAAGTCCAAGATGGAGCTTCATCATATTAGCAAGTCGTTCTATTGACTCTGTTGTTCTTTGGATCAGGATATTTCCTTCTGTATGCATTCTAAAATATACTAGAAATTAGTATATCAGCATGCTTGTTTCTTGAATCTTCCAGTTGTTTGAGAATGTATGGGAACTGTGGAATCACAGCCTGAATGGCTGATTGATCACCTGAGGTGAGCACTGAATCAGCTGCAGGAGCACAGGTGAAGGCAATGTACTTGTGTGACTGGAAAGGCTCCACCTCTCCCAGGCCCCATTAAAGGGCTAACCACCACTGGGGAAGGATCTCTTGTTGGAGATCCTCCCCTGTGGAGTCCTGAGTGAGCCTCAGCCGTTAGTGACAGGTGAGCCTATCCTTATTTACTGGTTGTCTTTATACCATCTGGGTAAGCCGTACAAAATATACCATCCACCTCCATTATTTTGTGTGGGTACTATTCTTTTGGCTTATTCACCCTACAGAGAACTAACTTTTATTTTAACTTTACCCAGAACTGCCTTAGCAATCTTTTGTTTAAAAACAGAAGCAGAAACAGATTTTATATTTAAATACAAAATGGGCTTCAGATACCACTTTTGTAATTAGTGCTACAACATTAGGTGGTGGTGTCTTAAATTGAATGTATAAAGGTGTGAGATAGGCACCTTGTCTGTTATTTGTCAGCCTTGTGTGTATGTTTTTATTTGACTTATTTTGGTGGGCTGCTGTATATGAATGATGAAACGTAACACACAGCAAAATGCAACTGCAAACTGTGTGTAATAATCTGTAAGTGAGGATAGATATCTTCTATTACAGAAATCAGTGGACGTGGCTTATTATTTAAATGTGGTTATAAACTTTCCAAGACTTTAATAGAGTTTTCTGTATATCTTTTGGTATCAACCAACTAGCTGATAGAATGTGTGCTGTAGATATTTGTATGTCAAAAACACCAAGTAGTGTAGAAGTTAACAGAATGAGAAGATAAAAAGTTTCAGCTGAATTGCTTTCTCTACTCAAATATTGTTTTAATTAAAATACTGTATTATTTCATGTGTTGGTCTCAGCTGGGACGGTTTTAATAGCATAGTGATGTTTCGGGCGTTGCTGAATGATGCTGGATAGCTTGCTCAGTAGGGAAGAGCTGATGTTCTTGTGGTGTGACAGCAGGGAGCGCAGCAGAGTCAGGACGGGCGGCCTGATTTAGGCAACGGGTTATTCCATAGCGCTGCTGCGTCATGTGGAAGGCTATAAAGCTGCGGGGGCATGGCTGAGGAGTGGTTGTCTGTTGACAGTAGTACCTTGCTTTGGTGGGGGGCAGTTCTGTTGTTAGCTGCATGTCGGTCAGCTCATGGTGGCTAATTGTGTTGTTTATATGTTACTGCATATCTCTCGATATTTACTAAGACACAAGAGGAATAGTTTTATCTCAGCTTACTTACAGCAGAGTACTTCCACATTATAGATACATTTTCTTTTAAATGTTGATGTAACAGCCCACAGAATACATCATGATGTACAGTATTACAGCTTACAAAAACTGAAGTAGAAAGTACTTTATTGCATTCTTAAGGATTTGTTTTAAAGATAGTTCTAGCAAATTTCTGTAATAGTGATTGTAAAAAGCAATCAAATCTGGATGAGAGGCATGTACTGTGATTTGCATGATCGTGTAAGAAATGTATACAAGGAAGACCATGAAAACTGTAATAAAAATGGACTGCAAAAACTGGTGATAGTAAAGTAAATTGAAGTTCAAGTAAACTGTAAAATTAAAAAGTATTCTACATCTTGAGTTATAAGCAGATTAAATTAAATGACATTCTAGTATAGTGAACTACTGGAGAGTAGACTGGCAGCAGTAATTTTGGATATTCAGCAATACAAGCTACAATTGTAATTGAAGTTAAAATGATAAGGGACGGAAATGAACAGCAGTGATCAGTCTCATTGGTTTAAGATTATAGCAGACATTAAAGTCACAGGGATAAAAAGACTAATTCAAAAATACAGTGTTCAGTAAAAGCAATGTATGCCATACCATGCAATTGAAAGAGAAATTCTTGGGAGGTCCGGGATTGGGATGCTTTATAGTAAAAATTCAAATGCTAGGATTATGTCTTATCAACTCATTCGTAGAAACAGTCTTAAAGACTGGTGATCTGATGAGACAGATAGATGGTAACTTCCATTACAGTAACCATAAGCTTCTGTCTTTGCTCTAGGAGATGTGAAAATGTTTAGGTCTTTTAATGGTGTAACATAGAAACTGATTTGGAGAGTTGCAGTCCATGCATGTGGTGTGGATGAAGGTGAAATTGTAAAAGGGTTTTAATATTTTGAGGTATGAGATGTTAGGCAGATGGGAGATGATTTTGTGCAACAGGAATAGACAGCTCATTACTCAGTGATTTAATTTGTACTATTCTGATATGGTGAATTTGTTGTTTCACATTACACAGGGCAGACAGACATTATATTTAAGAATATGAGGTCCTCGCAAGCCAAAAGATAAACTTTTACACCTAAGTTTTTATATGTACTCATCTAAAGGACTTGATTGGTGCTTTTATTTGTAATGATTTTGTTTATTCATAGTGAATTAATAGTTCCAACTTTTTGCTGAATTGACATGAAATTCAAGTGTGACAAACTTGGAGTTGCTCCATTCTAGATTTCTGTAGGCCTCATTTCAATTGTTGTATAAATGAATGTGTGTATCTACATGTCCTTCAGAATTCAGTATGACAAATAAAGGACTCATTGGGGCAGATGGAATAGCAGTCTGAAACCTGAGTTGCTTTTCAGTGCTAAATATACAATTTTTCCAAATACTTTGATTTTCTTTGCCCCTAAAAAAAAAAAAGTTACTTGGTAGATATAACATAGTCCTGCAACACTACATTCGATCCTCTTGCTTTAAAGATTACAGTGATGCATCTTGGGATAAAGTACTTAGTTTTGAAGGGAGTGAAGATTTTTCTTTCTGTATCTTGGAATAAAATTTCAGTTAGTCTGCTAGCCATAAATATGTAAGTGGGAATGCACTTGCAGTGTGGATACCAAACAAAAATGAATAACCTCCTCTTATTTCTGAACTAATGCTTCTAGTTCTGAAAGCTTTTCAGAATCTGTACTTTGGGGGAAAAAAAAATAGAATAAGGCTTCTTTTATTTCTCTTGGCAAATTTTTAACAAGTCTGGAAAGATAGTATCATGACAGAATATACCCTGACCTCTCTATCCCACTGTTATGTTTCCTCTGGTGGTCATCTGCATTTTATGGTTGTATGAGAAAAGGAGATGTTTATGTAATTGTGTCAGTTTGGACTAGTTCAGCCTAGTTTTGTGGCAAAGGGACCCACAGAACCATACCCCAGGAAAAGGAGGAGGGGGAAGGGAAAAGGTAGGGAGATTTTCCTAGATGAAGGAAATAGCATTAATGAGCTAGGTAAAAACAAACAAAAAAAATCAAAAAAACATGTAATTTACTAAATATATTATCTCATATTCTGCTATTGTAATATAATAATGTTGGAATTGAAGATGATAAATCACATGAGAAAGAGTTTCTGAAACCTAAGTAATTACTCTAACGCTGTCAGCGACATGTCCAGGTAGCACAGAGAACAAACAGCAGTGTTGCGACTCCCAGTCAGTTTTATCATTCCCTCCAAACAAAAAATGGAAATGGAACAATGAATTCTTCTGGGATTTGCAGTCCATTCACAACCTTTTTGGGCAACCTATTCCTCTGAGTGAAGAACTTTCTCCTATCATATAACCTAAATCTCCTCTGCCTTAGTTTAAAACTGTTCCCTCTTGTTCTGTCACTCACAAACTTGATGTTGTGGTATGGAATGCTGATTAAAAATCAGAAAACCACTACAAATCACTGCCCAGTTTCCTGTGAGGAGGATAATCTATCAGTAAAGGATGGCTCTTGGCTATGTTAGCCAGCAGCTTCAGCAGAATAGTCCAAGTTAGGATAGCTAGGACACAACACATTTGAGATGGTACCTATAAAATACTCTTAAAAGCTTAAGAATTTATTTGTAGGTAGTACATGACCAACTGGTTTGTGTGGTTACATGAATAAACCAGTGATGCTGGCGATCTTCCTAGACAGAATAGCTGTTTTATACAGAAAGTTTAGTGTTAATGTCAACCTGGGAAGTGTGTGGGGGGTGGGTAGTTCACTGTAAACTCACTCTTAACCTCCCTGTGCTGTATTCCCTGGGCAGATAAGTCCCTAACACCAGTTCCCTAACACTGTTCCTGTAGTTTATGCATTTTTCAGACTTGCTGTGGCCTTAAGAATAAAGCAATGTATTTCTGTGTTACGTTTTAATGTATATAAGCAATGTACTACTGTTTTTCCTGTAGTGATGTGGATGAATTAAACTTTTAGGATGTTCTAAACCTTCCATACGAATAACTCATTGCAGGGTCACATCTGGGAGGTTCTTTTTGAAAACATGCATAACTTGTAGCTAGCAAGTCACACTCTTCATTGCCTTCTACATGTCACAGATCAGATGCCTGGGCTTGCATTTTCTGTTGATGTAGGGCTTCTGTAAAAAGAATATAACTTGTTTAAACTGCTGCACAGCTCTGTTGGTCTTGCATACCTTAATATTGGCAGTGGTAATTGTGAGATATTTCTTGGTATTGAAAAACACTAAAACTAGCTTTAGTGCTCTTTGAATGTGGCCTATGCAATAATATTTTAAAAATAAATTATTTGATTTTACACAAATTGTAAGGCATGCCAACATTTTTTCCCAAGGAAACTGGTACATAACACCAATTTTTGTCAAGACTGATGAACATGAGAAGGCATAATGAAATCTTGCCAGGGCTTCATTGGATTTTTTCAAGAAAACATTTATAGTTAAAAATATTAAGTGAAAGTAAAAGTAACTTGTCCTGCGGCAATCTCAACTACAATTAGTTGTCATTAATAATGCAAAATTGAAAAAGTTTGCTAAAGGAATCCAGAGCATTAATATTTTATAGTTGCTAATAGGCTTTGATTTCAGTTAACTTTTTTCTTACTTGAGTCAGGAGCAAGTGGTTTTGATTATTGTTTTTTCATATGAGTAAAGGAATATTAATTATTTTGACAGGAAACCCCATGGGAAGCTGCATCTTCGAAGGCTTATTTTCAGACTGCTTTCTCATTCAGGTTGTTGTGATTAACGTTACATGAGTCTTTTGTTTTTAAGTCCAAGTGAGAAATCTTGGCCTATCAAAGCCTGAGGCAAAAATTGCCTGGTTATATTTCGAATGAAATCCCAACCCTATAAATAACCAAAGCTTGATAAATGCCAGAGACTTGAATGAGATCAGAACCTAGAGCTCCTTTCATACAATATACTGTTATTTGAAGCTTTTTTTTTCTTTCACAATCCTGAGGCCGTACAACCTGCAATCTGTTAATCTGTTTCAACTTTATCAAAACTAGTTTCATTGTCTTTGGTGATAACTCACAATGGTTGATTAAATCTAATGTAGTAAAAGAAATTGTGAAATGAAAAGGGAAAGGAGTATTATCTGTATTTCAGAGGAGAGCTAGTACAAGAACATATTACTGCATAGCCTGCTACTGGTAGGCAGCTCTATATGGAGAGCACCACCAGAAACCAGAATCTCTTTGAAACTGCAGAGGTTGCTATAAGTAGAATACTAAAAATATTCATTAAAAACAGAGTAAATCTGTTTGAAATCCATAGGTACAAATTAGTGGCAGAAATAGCAGAAGACTGATGTTTTTTGCTGTTAGAGTTAGTCATTCCAGATATTTAAAGCGTTCCTTTTCTTGCTGTGAGTCTTTCATTGACTTAGATCACTTTGAATTATTATTAGTCCTATCATTATCTGTTGAAGTTAGTGGTAACTACAGCATACAGTAAACATTACATTTAAGTCAATATGCCCCTTTTAGACATCACATGAATGTATCATTTTGGGACATGCTTTTATTAGGCTTAAAAATAAAACAACAAACAAATTAACCCCACCCTTGTTTATTTCCTGTTTGCATAGTCCTGATGTTGTGCAAGGTTATGAGGACAGTGTACTGCGGTCTGAAATTTCTTAGTCTTCCTGCTCCTGAGAGTACTTTGCCTGAGGTGTGATATTCTATTTGGAAATTATTATTGGAATTTTTGTAGGCATGAATAAGCAAACATTGGCTTTATTATAACTCTTAATAAAACAATTAAGTGTTTATGTTTCATTAAGTCACAATTTTCCATTTACCTCCTCTCCCCCCTCTATAGTTTTTTTTTTTAAGCTGTCATTCTGTAGAAAAAATATAACATTTAGTGAGTGATTATTTTGGCACAGTGTAAAGATGTAAGAGCTATTTGATTTAGCTTACTTATGGCAAAATACTGACAGGTACTAATAAACGCAATATAGCTGACCTTGTAGTAATTAAGTATGTTTCTTTGTATCAAAAGAAAACTTTCTATTTACTGTGCTAAAATAAAAAGCATTATCAGTAAAATATGCCATCTTCATTGTCTTAAAATGGCATTATAGAGGATAATTACTTTAAAGATTTACTTATTAAGAAATGTTCTAGATTACCTCATTCATTAATTCCCAGCTTATTAATGGCCTTGTCAGCATTTAAGACCAGCATGACTAATCAGATGTCAACAAAATGCAATTACTACAAACTGAAATGTAATTTTCATCCTTATACTTATGCTTTTAATGAGCCCAATAGAAAGCAAATTCTCCTTTAATTACAGCGTTTCTCAAGTACTCAGCATAGTTACAGCTTGTGCTTCCTATTACTGTTAACTATTTCAGGAAGGATTTGATGGCTTTTTTCCAAGTTTTATAGCTAGAACATATTAAAGTATGTTTTTACTGATAGTTACTGATAATCCTTAGTAATCTATTCCAAGATAATTTTATTTAGGAATTCAAAAGAGAATTTTGAGCTCATAATGAAAAGGAAAATATTTGTGAAGTTAACTTCAGTTCTTTTTGTAATTCTGGTGATTGGAGGAATAAGTCAAACGTTGATCTGGATATGGCCTCTATGCATTTTTACAGGTTTTTATCGAGTTTAGTCATGATTAACTGAGCCCTCCTCCATTAGAGAAATGGGAGGGGGAGAGGCCTGTTCAATCAGGCTTTTCTAATCTGTGGTCTAAGTCCTCTTCTGGGCATTATCTTCTTCAGTACCGTGATTGCTTGCAATAATTACGTCAGTCCTCTGGCATTATTCATTCTCTACTCCAATCACTGCTTCTGTGCTTTCTGCTATTTCCTCACCTCTCATTAAACATCACCTTAAAACTCCTCCCAAGTAAGACTTCTGCCAAAAGGGTTGCCTTTTCCTATTGACTATTCTTTTGTCTAGCTTTTTCTTCATCTCTTCCATTATATGCAAACATAAATAATTCATTGATTTACTTTGCCACCATGGGGATTACTTAAAAAAAAAAAATTATGGTATCGCTTCGTGATATCAAGTATTTGTTTATTATGAACCTACTTTTTTCCTTTAGGATACAGTAGGCATGGTTAATGACGAGGTTTGCCATCTCCTTGATTTATTTAGAATGTTATAAGAATATAAGAAAATTAATTCATTTCTGTGCTGTATACTAAATACATTTGTTAGATCATCCTGATTATGTTCTAAGTCTCATTATTTGACTCTGTAATGAAGTTCGTAATGAATTTGTCAGTTGTTTTCAACTTTTTAAAACTATATGAGTTAAGAAATGTTATTCTTCATGCAGATTCCACATTTGCTTTCAGCACTGAAAATAATTGCAAAAAATAAATCAAAAATGAGTATTTTTTGAGAAAGGTTGTCTTGAAAAGGCATTCAGATAAGTAGATGCTTGGAAAACCTTAACTGTTCTTTCACAATAGCAAAGAGAAATTGGGTGTGATTTTGTTCTTAAAAGATTTTTTCTGTGGAAGATACAGTTTCTGAGGATAAGTAAACTGTGTACTACAGTCAATAGGAACTTGTAGAGTTTGAGACTTTCTAGTTTGTTGCAATGGAATAAGGTAAAATTTACCATAAAAGTAGTTGACAGCAATGAAAAGAAAGGTTAGAAGTTCTTACTGAATAATTAGGAATAAGATATAATGGATTAAATACACAAGTGTACTGTTTTACAGTGCACGCTGATCTGATTGCCTTTTACAGCTAAAAGGGTTATCTTGAATTTCCAAAAGATCTTAATCCACCTTTGGAAGAAAGCTAATGTGAAGTGTTTGTAGAGGAAACAAAGCTAATTGGAAAGGAGATCAGATTTCAGTTAGTTAAAATGAGGAGAATGTAATCTGGTATTCTGCCTAGGTAATTTGAATGCCTGCACTTAGTAAACTTTAAAGACTTTTCATAGTTTCATGCTAGTATCTTTTTTTTTTCCAGTGTTATCACACAAACTGTGCAATTAATTTTTTTTTAGGTGTTGAGTATTTAACCTGCCTCAAAAGATATTTATTACTCTCTTCCAGGTAGGATATGTTAAAATTTAGCTTTTCTTGGACATGAGAATGTAAAATCAAGCCTTGACAATTCTGTATGATATTATATTTTTATAGTGTGTTTATAAGCTCTTATCATACCTTATTGTATGTCTTCTGTATCCCTGAAGCTACAGGGCATAAACTATGCTACAGAACTCCTCCTTTTTTGTCATAAAGCCCTACTCATGTTCTGAGGAGGAGAGTTCTAGAGCAGAAAGTCAGTGCAGAACTCATCCTTCCCCAGTTCTGCCTGACTAAAGATCACTTCTAGAATGAGATGAGAGGCTAGTATCATGCAGGTGCCTATCTGGAAAGAATTATGATGACCATCATATTGTTTTGGTCAATTATAGTAAGCTAAGTTGCATAAGTTTCATCCCAAGGCAATTAAATGAACCATGTTGCTTCCACAAATGTGTTAGATCTTTAGCAAACTCGTCACTGACACCTAGAAAATTCTCAGGATTCTTTCTGTTAATCTGTAAACAAAATCATATAGTATTATCAATCTCCATTTATCAAAAAGTGAGGGGGAGAAAGAAAACAGGAAAAATGGCTCACATGTATTGCCCTACTTACCAAATGGTGCATCTGGTGCTTCTTGAGGTAGTTCCAGTGATAATTTTAAAGCAGGCTTAGGCACCCACAGTCAACTGATTGCAAGATCAATCAGGACCATGTCCTGCAATGCTTCAGTTTTAATGGTGTTTTAGGAGAAAAGCAAGCATACACCCCAGTTATGCAAAGGTATACAAATATTGTCTGAAGAAATATAAGTAAGTACAGTTTGTGACTTATAACATGATCAAAGTTGCTCTTGTGGAACATTCAGATCAACATAATTTTTTTGTTTTCAAAGTTTTTCCTTTTTCCAAGTCTTCTCCAAGAGGAGAAGGAAATATAATGGTCTGTACTAATTATCTTTTGAGTACAATACAGAAAAATTAAGGGAATTATATAGATAAAGTCTCTGTGAAGTACCAAGAAACAAACAAAAGAGAAAAGCCAACCATATTCCTCTTACATAATGAAACAGAAATAGGAAAAAAAACTTACAAACCTTGTAGGAATTTGTGTTACTCTTTTCTTCATCATTTTATGCTGTGAACTGAGATTTGGGGGAAAGGAAGTTCACAGTGCTCTAGCTCTTGGTGATGCATGATAAGGCAGATTAGTTTGATTCTTTAGTATTTATTTGTTGTTTTTCTCATTCACAGTCACCTTCTACTTTTGATATTTGGTTATGTAAACCCTTAAAGTATCTTATTATATGAAGCTCAAAGATTGCTGTTTCTTCACACAAAAATAGCAAGATTTTTCTTTTCCTTTTTATGAATATAATTCTTAATCTCTCCCAAATATATACTGTTGAATCTAGTTTGAGGAAAATTAATACGGTATTTACAGATTGGGGCGTTTATTAGTGTAAATGCTATGTTTGTACCAGTGCAATTATGAACTTGGGCAGTGTTCTTATTTCAATCCTGCCCTGTCTGTATTTGCTGCAGCAGAACTGATATTGAGTCTGAAATAGTTGTATCTTTGAAGTGGTTTGCTTTACCTTCTTGTTTTGTTTGAGCTGAAGGCATTTATTCAGATTTTTTTTTTTAATCTAAACTGAGTTACCACAGATAAAGTGTATTTGTCCTCACCTGCAGCCTAAGGACCAGGTATATATTTTCAGAGGTATATATTTTCAGAGTTTTATATTGCCAGATTAGGCTTCTGGTAGCTAACTTTGACAGTTTTTGTCTGTCTGGGTGTTCTGTCCAAATTAACCTTAGTCTTTTGCTGCTTGCACAAAAATCTGTTTACTGATTTCTGAAGTATATTTTTAGGAAATTAATGGTATTACAAGAAAATGACTACTTTTGATAAGGCCACATCATGTATCATTTATTTTCCAACAAAATTTAGAGTGCATGTGCATTCAATTTCCAGAGCCATACAGTCTGCAAAACTAGAACCTCCCAGTGTTCTGAGGAATCTTGGTCAAGTAGCTGTAATACAGTCAGTTAAAAACAAAAAAAAAATTGACAGTTTGGACTTTGACAATAGCCTGGCATCCTTTAATTATTGTGGCATGAAATATAGCTTAGGCAAGAAAACACTATCATAAGTCTGTGAAAGTATTTTTTTTTCTACAATTTAAGAAAACTTCAAATGCCAGAAATATACAATGTCTGGAGTTAGTTTGGAGAATGTTGAACTTGGTGTCCAGCTGTTGAAGCTGACCAGATCTTTATCTCTTGAGAGATTTTATTTGTTGCCACATCTCATAGCAATAGTTTAGTAAACACTAGATATATTGGGTTGATTATATTGAATTGATGCAGGTTGTTGAAAAGGTGGAAGAAGAATTGCTACAATTTTTCAAACAAGAAGCTAGAGTAGCTTGTTGTCTTAAAAAAAA
>VXAB01010917.1:110144-125072 GCA_013399175.1 Odontophorus gujanensis | reverse complement strand
AAAAAAAAAAAAAAAGTTACTTGTCAGTATCACAGAGAGCTTTATTGTAGCAGTTTTCCATTTAGGTTCTCATTCCAAAGAGATAATGATCAGCTTCTCATTCTTCTGAAAATGATTTAGATAATAAAGCAAGACTGTTAGATTCAAGATGTCTTGCTGAGCTACTCAAATAAAGCTTGTAAGTTTTATTCATATATATATATGTACACGCACTTACCCACACTGATAATAGTTATTGTCAAGACATGATTCCAAAAAATTTTACATGTTCTTCCAGCTCTAGGACTATGTACATATGCTGAAAATTTGCCCCTGTATTTTTTTTGTCAAGAATTAGTTCTGCAGTTAGTGATTAAACAATCCTTGATCAAAACCGTTCTATTTAATTTTCTTTGAGTCATGTATTTTCTACATGTTATTTTCCTGATTTAAAATTATCACTGATTTTATTAGATAATCTTAACAGCTTTTATGATAGTTCTTGGTTGGAAGAGAAGAACTTGCCTACTTTTTCTGAAGCTTTTCCTTTCTGGTTTTAAGCTGTGAACAAGTAATATTCACTCCTTAGTATCTTGGTTCGCTCATAGCAGCCTATAGAGAGGCATAATATTTTTCAGAGCCAGATGGGAGTATGTCTTGCATCAGTAGTAGGGGGGGGGGAAATTGTCACCTTGTGGAAATATATTCTGCAGTTTATTTTGATAAATTACCGAGTCAGGGGTGGCTAATGTTTTCCATTAATATACAGGTAGTTTTTAAAGTTTGTTTCCTTCAGAAATTCTATTTGTGAGACCCCATTATTTTGACGTTTCAGTTTGTTCAGTTAATTGATTTGATCCTACTGGATAGTTTCAACAAAATGTGAGCTAGTAGTTAAATCTGAAAATGTGATGAACAGCTAGAAAATGCATAATTAGTCTGTAACTGTCCTTGTTAAAGTCATAATATGTGCTTTCATTTCTTAAACATTCCTTTTTTTATATGTGTTTAAGTTGTTTAAAATGCTTGCCTGTATAACAGTAAGACGTAAATCTTCTTACTGATTTATAGAATTATGAATGGGGTATTATTTGAAGCTTTGGTCTCATAATTGAGGTAATTCTTCCAGGACTACGCAGTTCTGATGGATGTCATCTTTTCTATATGCTTCATTTACAAAGTTTCAACTCCAAACAAGAAAATATGGCTAATTTATCCTTCTCTGTAAAATTTCATGATTGTTGATTTGTAAGTAGTTTATCTGACTCATTCTTAGGGACTTTATTCTTATCTAACAGCAGGCATGTACCAGGAAGTCAGTGTTTTTCGATCTCTTTAAAGTTTTAATTCAAAAGACTGTAGAGCTAATGAGAAAGGAATTTTCTATTGGGAAACCAGATGGTTCTTTGGCAGTATGAAAGTACGTTTTTTCCTCAATCTCAGCTGTGCTTCAAAATTCTAATGTCATTTGGCTTACAGATGAATCGTCTTAAAAATGTTGTGAACAACTTGAGTACTTGTTCAAAGTTCACACTCTCAGGCAGAGATTCTGTGAGATTGAGAGCTCTTGAAAGTCTCAGATTGTATATAGTTGTCATGTGTATTCTTGTATCTGATCTGAAAGTTCTGGTAACTTATTGTACTTTCATGAAAAACTTCGGATGGACTCATTTTGATAATTTGATTAATTCAGTCAAAGAACATGTCTCATGAAAAATACCAAATAGTACAGGTAAAGGTAAGCAAGAATATTGAATATTACTTCATAACCAAAAATCCATAGTTGTCTTATTTTGTTTTGAAAAAAATATTTCTATTGAAATATTATATTGTTAATGTGCTCTCAAATGTTCAAGTCAAATAGTGTGCACTGTGTTATGAAAGTAAAGGTTACATCAGAGACACGAGAGCAAATTTCAGAACCTAGAGTTAGTTGTGACCTAATTTCTTACCTTGTGCTGCATTCCTTCTTTAACTTATTAGACTGTTAGGACAACTTCTGTTTAAACTTCTTAGAAATAAGAAATATACCACTTACAACATAACAAAACACCAGTACTGTTTTATTACCTCCTTTACTGAGGGGAAATAAGAGGCATTTTTAAAAGTTTTCAGATTCTGTAGAAGTTTCTGATGCTTGCAGACAGTCTGAAAGCCAGCTGGATACACTGTGCTAATTGCTACCTGCTTGTTTGCTCTAGTGTATCAAAGGAAGCTGGAAAAAGTGTGTCCTAAAACTCACATGTAAGTGTCAATGTTGTTTCTTAGCTGGAAGAAGGTTGTCTGTGTGATTGTCACTGGGAGCAGTTGTTCATGGAAACAGCATTATTAAAATGGTATTTGTGTTATGGTGGGGAAAAAACATCTATATTTTTACCTTACTTTTGTTTGTTCTCAGTCTCTTGTGTTCTCTACTTGCTGTAACAAGTTGAATAAGCACTACAGAGTTTTTCACTGTTTTTGCATTTCTCAGAATTAAATTCTGTAGCTGCCTATTCCAGAAATAGACGCACACATTTGTATACTGTTTTCAAATTTGCATGACAATATAGTCATCATTGTAGTACTATGTTATTGAGCCCTGATTGCCAACAGATGCATTTCGTATTTTTAGTTAATAGTGTGGAAAAAACGATCATTTTTTTTGTTGTTTGGTGAGAAGTGGGGTTGCTTATTTGCTTTTTATTTTTATTTTTAGAATTATTGACTGTGATTCAGCAGTTAATTTGAATAAAAAGATATCTGGACGCTGTCCTGGGCAACAAGCTGTAGGTTACCCTGTTTGAGCAGGGAGAGGTTGGACTACATGATTTTCTGAAGATCCTTCCAACTTTAAACACTTTGATTCTATAAGTAACTAAGTAGATAAATTTAACAGAGATGAAGATAAGTAAGTATGTAGCATGAGAACCATCCCTAATCAGTCTTCTAATAAGTTTTTTTGTAAATCAGATGTAACAGTTGGACTTCAAGGCATAAAGTTGAAGATTCTGATGAACAATGTAGGATGTATCAAGATTTCATTTTTGAATGACACTAACTTGTTTTCAAGGCAAGTTATTTTAATTGTTCTCTTGTGTTTAACTCTTGGTACTCAAGTGATCATGTATTCATAATTTCCTTGTGTGAATTGGGTGAATATCACGGTGGTGAAGTAGGGGCTCATAAAACTTGAAATGTTTGCCATTGACAGCTACATTTAAGCAACCATTGAAAAATCTTTTGTTAGTGTGTAATGTGAGTTATCTTAAAGATGGCACTTTTAAGAATAGTATAGAAGATGGTATATTTACTTAGGTCTATACAGATGGTATACAAATAATACAAAAGGAAAAATGGCTCACCTTTAGATGGAAAAGGCTTGCAGTGAACTCCACGCAGGAGGGATCTCCAAGAAGAGATCCTTTCCTGGTGGTGGTCAGCCCTTAAATGGGGTGTGGGGAGAGGTGAAGCCAGGCTCCACCCCTTCCAATCACACAGGTATTATCCCCTCCACCTGTGCCCCCATGGCTGACTCGATGCTCACCTCAGGTGACCAATCAGTGGTTCAGGCCTTGATTCAACAGTTCCCTTACACAGTGGCAGAGATGGAAGACTGTTAAACTTGATATATGCAGGGAAACTTCAGCCACAGCTTGAACTGGTGATTGAGCACCTGGTAAAGGGGTGTGGCTGGCCCAGGGAGCAAAGGCATATTGTCTTCACCTGTGCTCCCCATGTGATCAGAACAGGTGTACCTAGGGTTGATCCATGCTGGGCTCATATAAGAGCAAGCCACTGAAGGGTGGGCATCTCTTGGACTTAGGCTGCTTCCTTTGAAGGAGTGCTGCATAGCCAGCATCTTCACCAAATGGGTGAGTTCTGTTCTTCTTTCTCAGTCTGACTACTGGGTTACCTGTGAATATTTCACCTGTTATTGCCGAAAACCTGTCAAAAGCAATTTTACTCCTGTGTTAGCAGAACAATATTCTTATATATATTTTTCTAAAAGTTTTCTCTGACCACTTGCTACAGTCAAGAATTCAAATCATTCTTTAGTGTTAATTGCAGTAGTTGTTAAAGAGGTTTGTGGGGATCTGTGAACTGAAATGGAGAAAAAAAAACAACTTTATTTCTGCATTCTTGTAATCCCGATTAGTTGCATTCAGAAGTATATGTATTATTTTTTCTAGTACATAAGTAGAATTCATTCTAATTGTTACAGTTGGGTTTAGAAGACGCTTGCTGTTAGTAGAGACCGGACAACATTCCTTATTCTTAGTTTAAAATTAAAAATTACACAACTATAATTGTTTGGTACTGAGAGAATGGGATTTTTTCCATTGGTAGTAATCCTTTCCTTGTTTATATCTACTTATATGTACTCATGGGCAATTTCTATAACTGGTGTTCTACTTAATTTCATAATTAAATGCGGTCTTTAACTGCTCTGCAGCTTCTGTAACAACCAACAAAAAATATATGTAATAAAATACTGAAGCAGTTATAGGTTCTAAAGATAAATATGTATATTTATATGTATGTGAGAATGCACATTAAATTACACAAAAACAGTTGGTATCATTCTGTGTCCTTAGAAAAACAGATTCAATCCTCAACAATTTTCTGAAAAGGATTATATCCAGCATTGAATGAAATCATTTTATTACATATATTTGTATAAAATAAAAAGTAGATATTCCATGTTGTTTTGTTGCAGATTTCAATTACAGTAGTTAAGTCCTGTAACTGGTAGATAATAAATCACTAAGATTACTACTCATGCACTGTATCAATATCCTTCAAAAGGATAGAAGGACAGGTAGACCCTGCATAGTAGAATGAAATTAGGAAATCAGTTCAGGTGTCCTTTGCCTGTATGTAAAGGAAACAATTTAAATGTCCTGTTTAGCACTTCATGAAGGCTGGTCACTAACCAGTGACTGCTGCAGTTAATGGAAATACTTTTGTTAGTGATCTTTGTGTTGTATGTTGAATTTAATAGATCCTATACTAATGAATCAAACTCATGAGAGAGGTATTTCACATATTTTGCTAGTAGCAAGTAGAAAATTCTAATTAATGTGATCTTGCAAAATTTTTTAGAAGTCTGAGAAAATGAGGCCTACTGAAATTAATATTTTGAATATGGTGCTAGAGTTTTTCTTCCTTTCTCCATGTAGACAACGTTACCAATGTATGCTCTCCGTAGCTGTGCAAAAGTCTGCCACGTATTGCTCTCTTGCATTTGTGTCTGTTGCATTCCTTATTAATGTATATTGTGAGACTTCTAATTTGTTTGCTGTGAAATGTGGATACCTGTTAATGAATGTAAAAGAGTGGTTCTTGCTGAGGAAAGGCTAGATTCTCCTGGTACATTTATTATGAATAATATTAATGCCTTATTTTTCTCTTTCCTTGATGTTCAGGTAAGCAAAACTGATAGAATACTAGAAGTAGTATATACTAAAATAAATAAATACTAGAACTGGTAGAATACTAGAAAACAGCCTTTTTTTTTTTTATTGGTGGCTTTGTCCTAATTATAGAGGAGGAAAAGACAGCTATCGTCAGTAAACTACATGCAGAGTCTCAGGAATAGAAACAGATCATTATTGATTTATTTTTTTTACTGATAGTTTCATACTATTTGTATTTAAGTTACAAGACTGGAAGTGGACACTTACTACTGTTGTGCCAAACCAAAATAAATTTCTTAGGTTGTTTGATGATACATTTCAGTATGAACATAAGGGCTAGGTGTTGATGTGTTGACTTGTATGTCCATATTCTTCCAAATGATTATTTGTTTAGTTGACAGCAACGATTTATCAAAAGTGTAACAGAGATTGAAAATAACATAAGCTATCACCCAAGCAGATGGTGCACAACAGCAACTATAGTTAATAAGGTACTTTTTCCCACCGAAATACCCATGTTAGCAGATGTGTCTGGACAAGTGAGGAATAACAAACCTGTCTGGAAGGTAGTTCCATCACAAATTTGGGCTGAAAAGAGCTGAGTGTGATTAGAACACCTTCTATTGAAGTAAGTTCCTTACGTATTACTGAAGCTTACTGGCGTTGTTAGTGGCTCAACTGTGTAGAATACAACCAGCACAAATGTACTACAGTATGTAGTGACAGGATGAGTGGCAGTGAATCCAAACTTGTGGAATCCCTCATGTTAAGTATGAGGAAGAACTTATTTTATGAAGTGAGGGAAGTTGAAAATTGACAAAGGTGCCCAGAAGACTTGGAGCCTTAGTTTTTGGAGAAACACTGTTGAACTGGACAAGCCCTGAGTATCCTGTTCTAGCTGGTATTGCTTTGAGTGTAGAAATAGAACCAACTGGCTTTTAGAGTTAACCTCTCTCCTGAATTGAATGAGCCTGTGATTTAAAAAAAAAAAAATCTGTATGCTAGATTTCTCAGCAATACTGACATTGAAGTCACAAATTTTGGAAGTCTGGAACTCGATAATCCAATAAGCGGAGAGAGACGCTGCATGACAGAAGGGGAGCTAAGAATGTTAGAACCACTTCCAAAATGTTAAAAAAAAAAAACAGTGAAAGAACAAGTCCGTGTCTTTAATGCCCAATGGTGATGGAATTATGCACTGGAGAAAAAGGGGTAAAGGCAGTAGAGAAGGATAAGTACAGATTTTCATATCATAATGAAATCATGGTTCATTCTAAGTTCTCAAGAGTTGTTCTATTATTTTGTTTTACTTGAGTTTAAGCATAAAAAATGCTTTTAATCTTGTTGTCATGTATAAAGTAAAATTTATTGTAGATATTATTTCAAGCTTGTTTAATATTATTACTTGTCTTTTAAAGTTGTAAGTAGTTCTACGTTGGATTCCCATCTACATGTATTACACTCTATCCAGGTGTTGCAAAGGGCTTTTCTACAAGGATAAAATGAAGGTCTGATGAAGGTTTCTGCCTGGGAGTGTTTTGTTTCCAGTTGGTGGAGATAGTAGCCATCTGTCATGTATCATCTATTTATTTTTTTGTTGGACATGCAAAGTGCAAAATGTGGAGGCATCGTACTGGTTCAGTAGGATTTTACTGGACAGGCCATTAAAGTCTGCTTTAAAAGACCATCAAAATACAGTTCATGCTTCAAACAAGGAGTTTGAATCATCCAGTGAGAATACAGACTTTGTTTCTAGCATCATTTTCTAAACTGATAAGTCTCTACTAAAGCTTTTATTTGTAACTGTACACTGCAACTGACAACTTTCTTCTTACAAGCTATAAGCTTAAACTATTCACTTATAAAATGTCTTGGGACATCTGAGTTCTGCTTTAGGGATTTCAACATCTTAACTTACCAGTCAATGTCTGCTGTGTGCCTTTTTTTCCCCCAATGGTTTAATGTTTTGCCATCTTAGACTCCTTGATTTACAGCATTTTTGCAGTACCTTTTTTTTTTGTTATTGAGGAATTTCATTGACCGACATACTACTACTACAAGTGTGTGCTCTTCCTGATGGAAGGTATGATTTCTCCTCTTTGTAAAGTACCCTCTAGATTTCTTACATCTTTACAAAAATATTTCCCTGGCTTTGATGCTGTTTTGGGGATTTCTAATTAGACCCACAGACAGTGGTGATAGGGTCTGGAGAGGATATTTTGCTTTGCAGTGAAGTTGGTGTAGTTCAGTGCAGGCATAATTAAACAGCTGGATATAATCTTTGCTTCGTATGGGCACTACTTTATTTCCTCATTTATGGAATAAAATCACATTTTCTCCCAAATCTAGAAGCTAAGCCATCTGTGTGGCATATCCCCACACTCTCTGGGCTTATGTTGGTAATGTCTAGTTTCAGCTTCTAGCCTGCAATCTTTACTCCCGGTTTCTCAGTTCTTTATTTGTAGTCACAGCAGCCTACTGATGAGTGCTTTTCTTTGACGGACTTTTTTTTTTTCCATCCTCCCTCCCGTATCTTTCAATTACATTCCTTCTCTGAATTTTCCTCATTACCTTCCCTTGACTGTCAAGTCCAAACAAATGGATCAGGTAGTTTATCCAACTACTTACTGCATTAATCAACTACTTTGGGATTCCCCTGTTGTAGAATGTGCCAAGATTACTTTTTTTCATTCTAATAGAAAGTCTGCATCATTGAAAAGAACACAAAGTCTATTGTAACTCATTTTCTGAAGATAAATCTTTCAGGTATGTGTTTTGTAAAAGCTCCAGAATCCATTCTGTATAGCTCAAAGTGTAAATATTTGCTGACGACATATGATCTGTGTGTATAGCTGTAATCTATTTTTTTTGTATGAAAATCCACAAAGTATCTTTCTAATGTAGTGGTAGTTATTCTAACTGGCACTGAAAAGTTTTCTTTCTCTGAACTCATGTGATGATTTATCAGAGTGTTTTTTTTTCTGCTGAGCAATAGTATATGAGGATGCAGCCATTTTTTGTTCCTCTCTTCCTATTCTGCTCCCTTGTAATTTACTTTGGAACTGCAGTAGAGTCCTGGAATGCATGAAATAAGGGTACTACAATGTATTCAATACTAACATGTGAAAAGTACATCACTGTTCCATTTTCAGTTTAAGTAAATCTGTGAGGACAGTAGTTTATGGGGTGATTATGAAATGGAGTTTGGCATATATCCTATTGTTAGATACACTTTTTTTTTGTCAGAGTACTATATTAATGGAGGTGAAGAATAAGTAGAAGATTTTTTTTTTTTTGCTAGATCATAGGTAAGTGTTTGCAGCTATTCAAAATGCTTTGTGCCTTGAGAGACACTGATTTAGAATGCTGGAAAGATGTAATTGAGGCTGTGATGGCTACTGAAAACGTAAAATATAAGTGTTAAAAAACACACAGCTTTTTATTTTAATGCTCCTGTGTCCTTATTGTACCTTATTGTAAAATCTGTTGTTTCTTTTGGTTTCATGTATTTATATCTATGTTTTTTAAACACTTGTGTTCTTACTCTGTAGCAAGCTTGGGAGTNTTTTTTTTTTCCATCCTCCCTCCCGTATCTTTCAATTACATTCCTTCTCTGAATTTTCCTCATTACCTTCCCTTGACTGTCAAGTCCAAACAAATGGATCAGGTAGTTTATCCAACTACTTACTGCATTAATCAACTACTTTGGGATTCCCCTGTTGTAGAATGTGCCAAGATTACTTTTTTTCATTCTAATAGAAAGTCTGCATCATTGAAAAGAACACAAAGTCTATTGTAACTCATTTTCTGAAGATAAATCTTTCAGGTATGTGTTTTGTAAAAGCTCCAGAATCCATTCTGTATAGCTCAAAGTGTAAATATTTGCTGACGACATATGATCTGTGTGTATAGCTGTAATCTATTTTTTTTGTATGAAAATCCACAAAGTATCTTTCTAATGTAGTGGTAGTTATTCTAACTGGCACTGAAAAGTTTTCTTTCTCTGAACTCATGTGATGATTTATCAGAGTGTTTTTTTTTCTGTTGAGCAATAGTATATGAGGATGCAGCCATTTTTTGTTCCTCTCTTCCTATTCTGCTCCCTTGTAATTTACTTTGGAACTGCAGTAGAGTCCTGGAATGCATGAAATAAGGGTACTACAATGTATTCAATACTAACATGTGAAAAGTACATCACTGTTCCATTTTCAGTTTAAGTAAATCTGTGAGGACAGTAGTTTATGGGGTGATTATGAAATGGAGTTTGGCATATATCCTATTGTTAGATACACTTTTTTTTTGTCAGAGTACTATATTAATGGAGGTGAAGAATAAGTAGAAGATTTTTTTTTTTTTGCTAGATCATAGGTAAGTGTTTGCAGCTATTCAAAATGCTTTGTGCCTTGAGAGACACTGATTTAGAATGCTGGAAAGATGTAATTGAGGCTGTGATGGCTACTGAAAACGTAAAATATAAGTGTTAAAAAACACACAGCTTTTTATTTTAATGCTCCTGTGTCCTTATTGTACCTTATTGTAAAATCTGTTGTTTCTTTTGGTTTCATGTATTTATATCTATGTTTTTTAAACACTTGTGTTCTTACTCTGTAGCAAGCTTGGGAGTATATGTCCTGTGTATGGCTACAAACATTAATATTCAGTTATTAATTCTACACAGTATTATTCAAACACTGTCAAACAGTTGAAATAGCATTAAGAAAAACAGTATGACAAATTTGACAGTACTTACTCATTCATCATTACTATTTCCGTTTTTTTTTAAATAAGCACTTGCTCTTTTCAGTGGAAGTGAGTAAAGTATCCAAATGAGTAGCTGTTATGTTATAGATAAATAGTCAAACTCCAAATTCGAATTGGCAGAAATATTGAAGTATGACAGACTATTTAAGGACAAGGATTTCTCGTATGAGAAACAACCAGCTCCTGTCTTTACTTGGATCTCACATGTCCATTTATTACTGAGTGTGAATTAATGTTTTAGTTGGGTAGCAAAATCCAAACTAAAATATTACTTGGTTTTCCTGTATAGTACAGAATCTTTAGAACAGTGTTTTTCTGAAATTCTAATAGCCTTCTATCTAAGGTTAATGCTAACATGTACCTGTTGCAGTGAGTAGCCGTGAATGTTTCACTTCTGTGCACTTCTGATGTGTGCTGGTAAGAGCCACAGTTGCCTAAAGCTTTGCTTCCTCTTTTTATTACCTCCTAGTCTTTTCTTATCTGCAGTGTGTGTGTACTGATCACACTTACTGAAGGTAGACATCACAACTTCACATAATAAACTGACCCAAGCAAAAAGTGGTTTAAAAAATCGAACTTGCTTCTAATTGCTTTATCTGCAGCCACTGCTTTATAAATGGGAGACGAAACAAACACTGTGGCCATTAAAACTCCTGATCAGGGCTTTGTGGAGAAACAAACTCTGTGGCTTGTAAATGCATAGGAAGTTGAAAGCTTCTTGATAAGGTTGCTCTTTCTTGGTAGCTTACCATTCTGAGGGCTTAAAGGGGTTGAAGGCTTTGAAGAAAGTGTTGAAAGTCCTTCTGTGGTAAAGACTGAATTCAGGTTCCTACTCCTGATGGTCTGAATATATTTTATCTAGTGACAATGTGGTGTAAAACATACGGATATGCCATAGAGAACAACACTGAATTCCCTTTGACCATGTGAGTCACCATTTTGCTGAACAGAAACTTGCATCTGCTCTTTTATTCTCCCAGATCTACAGCTCCTAAGTCCTTCTTTATGCAGGGCTGAAGAGATGCTGATTGCATAGTTGCAGATGTGTTCTCATTTGGGGAAAGCAGAGAGTGAGATCAGCCTGTGTTTGAGTTCTCTGGTGGAGGCCCAAAACAGCCATACACAAAGTAAATAATCAAGTTAAACAGAGGAAGCAAGACAATCACTTTTTGCCTATCCATGAGAATAACTAATGTTCCTGAGGTTGTTCCTCACTTTTCTGTTTTTCCTCTTGATTAACTGTGGCTTGTGACTTTGTACTGTTTGCCACAAAACCTCGTCTTTGGTACCTCATCTTCTGAGTTGAGAGGAGGAATATTATGAATAAATCTTCAGCAGTTGAGTATTAAGTTCTAATTCTGTCATAAAGTGCCAAAATCCAAGACAATGAATGTGGATGTTAGTAAAATGACAAGAGTTGCCTTGGAGTGAGAGACTCAGTAGTGTGCAATAAATCTCTACGCAGATGACAAATTCATTCGCTAACCCCATTTTAGGAATCATTTTCATGGCTTCCATAGAACAGCAGAGAAAAATGCTGCTTCCTTTCCAAGGATGAGTCTTTATCAGGTGACCTGTCCTGAAGTTGCTGTCTAAACACTTGCATCTTGGAGGGAATTTTTGATACACGGTTCAGAATAAGTCTGTCTTGCAATTTTTTTCCAGTTATCAATACAAAAACATATTCCTAGATTTAGGGGACCAAGAATAGAAGAGGAATTCTGACAAAAGTCAGAGTGAGGAAAAAGAAAGAAATACTATGTGCTATGCTTGCTGTCCAATTTCTGTGCAGCACATCCTGGTAGAGTTGCAGGTGGCTGTGTATAAATCACCCCCAAACAATCAGCTTCTAGCTGGTGCTTTTCAGTGGTGACTTTTATTGACTTTCAATAAAAAGTCAGTAGTTGATACAAAAGTTTGAGGTATTTCCTTAGAGTCAGTTAGCTTCCACATCCATACTGTCTTGATACGCCAGATTATCATTTTCTCAGTTTCTTTGGGATGCTGTCTCAGGTAACCTGGAGTCTGTACTCTTTATGATGATTACATGTATATCTAGGCTCATGTGTAGTTCCCATCATAGTAGTAAAAATGCTTTCCTGCAGTTTAAACAGTCTTGCATCTGGAGAGACCATATCAGAATGGTTTGAAGCTTTGCTTCTTTGTTACAGGAGTTAACTGAGAGCTCTGAGTTAAGACTGTAGAAGTACTTAGAGGTGAAGAGCAGTAGAGAGGTTTAGTGTCCCCTGTAGACAGTATAAGAAATACAAGTCTTGAAATGCTAAGAAGTGATTTAAAACTACTGAAAAACAAGGTTAAGATTTGATTTTGATACAGCATAAAAGATTATCCTTTAATTTTAGTTAAAGAACTGTATTCATCTTTATATTTTCTTTCCCTTGTTACAATTATGACTGTTGTGTACTTGCCCTTTCTCACACACATGTGAAACATTAAGTGCAATAGATCTTTTTGTGTGTGCCCATAAAACATCAAGAAAAGCTGAGCTCTTGCTATAGTATTCAGTTACTGTTGTCGGGATAAGCCTGAGGAATACCAGCAAGGTCAGGAGAAAGATTTATGTTCACTGTGTTTTCAAGATTTATGTTTCAGAACTGCTGTTTTAATTGGTACTAATTTGTCTGTCAGTGAGTTGTAAAGAAGCCAAGGAGTACTTTAATGGATGTCCTTCAGTGTGATAAAACCATGTACATATGTTTACACTCCCTCAGATCTTTAAGACTATCAGCTGCAAATTCTTCACCAAAACAAGAATTGCTAAGAGCTTTCATAAAATTTAACTGGCGATAAAAGAATAAATAGTGTCATTTTAGCCAATAATGCTGTAGTGAGCTCTGCATGACCAGACGCTTTGCCCTGTAGAAGGAATATGTTCATTTGTAAAGGAACTCATTTAAGGGTTTTCCCTTAAATACCAGCAGCTTATTCATGGGAAATAAGAGTGCCTGGATATAGTTTTGTTTGATTTTAAGCCATGTACCATGTCTTGCTTCATTATCATATCAAAAATAGGAAATGAGACATCTGGAAACTTTTATGTGGTATCAATGACTTAGAATTACAGTTAAAATGTGGACTTTTTTTTCATGATGCTAAAACCACAGCTGTTAGCTCTTAAGAATCATACATTCACATCATGAGCTGTCTTCTCTCGTTTTTTTTTTCATATTTGTTTCCCTGAATCCTGGAGGATTGCGTCGCTGAAGAAGTAATTCAGCTTAAACTAATTTCATTTGACATGATTCTAAAATGTTTTGAGTGAAAAGGCCCTATAGATGGAAATGTACATCTTAAAAAGCTGGTCTGCCACACGTTATCAAATGGTAGACTGCTGAATTTTCCACTATATGCATTTAAAATAGTTGATTTCAGCAACAAATACTTATCAGTAAAATTTATTAATTCCTGCATTTATTTGTTTCTATAAAATAAAATCAAGTATTTGTCCTTGCTAGTGTTGGTTATACATGAATTCATGTGTTCCATGTACTACCTAAAAGACTATAATTTTGCTATGATGATTTACTGAAATATTTGAGGAGACTGGGATAATTATAAGTATTCATATGTGATTTCTAGTTTGATTCTGTGTTCTTTCATTAAATCACTACTACAGTAGTATACATCTCTGCTTCTCATTTCCTGAACAAATATCCTGTGATCTGTTGATTCTTCTGAAGCTAATTCGCTGAAGAATGAGTTCTCGTGCTGGCGCCTAATATTAATGAAGTGATAATATCATGGTCAAAAGTATCTTCCTCAGCTCTATTCATTGAATTTAAATTGTCATGCTTTAGCTTTGAGAAATTATTGTTGGCAGTTGTTTTTGTTTTCTTCTTCACCTGCAAGGTGTAGAAACACATTGCACTGTACACCTTTTGTAAGGTTCTGATTTATATGCACGTTCTTTGTGACATGATACTACTTATTCTTTGGTAAGCATAGCAACAAATTTCTCAAGTTACTTCAGATCAGTTTTTGTGTTACTTTACATGTTACTTATTGTACAATTATGAAACCTGCACTTTATAAATATTCTAGCTACTAGTGGTTCTTGTGAACTGTACAAATGACCAACTGACCTGCTGAGCAGTGACACTGCTAAGGCAGTGTAGTTTTAAACAATGCTGATTTTTGTCAACAATTTTATGGAATTTAGAACAGTTCAGAATGAATTTTTTTTTTGCTAATCTTAATTTAAATGATATTTTAGCAGAAACTATCAGAAAATGCAACTTAGTGTGGTTTTGGTTACTTATACAAATTTAATTACAGGCCTCAGTCGTAGTTTTATATTTTAGGAAGGGAGACCCATTTTAATGCTTTGAATGAATGTAATATATACTTTTACAACAAGATTATTTCTGCTTCTGGCTCTTCTTTTTATGCCAGCAGATAAATGGAATGAATTCCTAGAAAGTATAGAAGTTAAGAAGTTGAAACAGGAAACATAATTTCCTCTTTATTGCTTATATTTAATTTCCCTCACACCTACTCTAGTCTCTTTACTGTCAGCTCCCCTTAATCTTCCTGCATGGTCAATTACATTCAGGAGACAGAATTTTTAGCCTTCTGTTATGTGTTAGCACTTACAGATAAATACATTTTAGGTCTTAGGNGCTTCGTTTATATTACTGAAGTTATTCTGTTTACAAAGTAGAAGCCTCTAAGTGGTGATGTTAAATGTGATGTGGGCAGAGAAGATAGTCCATATTTTCAAAGGAGTTTGGGAGTTTGACTGCTATATTTAAGCAGCACTGTGGAGTAT